>JABCKU010000113.1:0-14486 GCA_018221655.1 Myochromella boudieri | reverse complement strand
CATGAGCAGTTTTGCAGCGACAAGACGCATCAACCCAGTAGGAGTAGTACCAAAGTTGACGGTGGAGCAGGTGTGGAAGGGATTGGGAATCAAGGCACGCAAGCCGTCGACGTTTGTGCCGGTGATCACGTCATGCGAGATTGTGAGCGACGATGGGACGAATGTCGTTCGACGGGTGCAGTTTAACAACGGCGATCCTGTCGATGAAAAGATTGAGTTGCATGCGAGTACAATTGTGAGTGAAAGCCAGCCGAGTTACAGGATTCTAACAGTGGCAGGCCTACTTTGAAATCGCAGCCACCGAGCAGCGGATCACCAACATCGTCTCGTACGACGAGGACGGTGAGCTGCTGCTCACCTTTACCTTTGCCAACGGTATTCCTGGGCATGGAGATGCGAAAGAGGTAGTAGGAAAGACAGTAGAACATTCGATTAAGCGATTGAGAGAACTAGCAGTTGCAGGAGAGATCTGATGACATATCAAACTCTTTCTTTGTCGTCGTCGTGCATGTCAGAGCCGCAGCGACCGCGAGCCAACACCGCGTCGTTCCCGCATTTGCCCTGGCGTCGCCAGACACGCCCGCCTCGCCCGCCCACTCCTTCCCACGACCTCCACGCCCTCCTCGACGCCCTCACCCCGCCCGCCGTCCCAAGTCTCTCCCACGCCCGCCAACTCGCCGCCGCCCTCGCCACCGCCTCTCCTCTCCCCCGCCGTCCCCTTCTCAACCCTGTCCTCACCGTCCTCTGCGCCCCCCACTCCCCCCTTTCTGTCCAGAGTGCAGGCTATGACGTCCTCGCCGCCTACTGCGAGAACAACGAGGCCCCCGCCCTCACCACCGCAGACCGTCTCGCCTACTTTTCTCTCTTCCAGGCTGAGCCTCGTTCATGGGCTGTTGATCTCTGGGAACCCCGTTTCAAGGCCCTTCGTGCACTCACAAAATACGGCCAAGACGTCATCGGCATCGAGCTCGGCTTTATTGCCGTCCTCCAGGCTTGGATCGACGCTGCATTCGATGGCATGCTAGCCAATCCAGACGCCGTTGACCGCCTCGAACGTGAACGCAGCATCGACATCCTCGCTACTTTCCTCGCCGCCGTCCTCACCATCCCCGAGATCGTCGCACGCATCCCAGACCACGATCTCGCCGCCGTCCTCGCCTTTTACGCCGCCCTCGTCGACCGTGCCATCCTCCTTCTCGTCAAGACCAACCACCCAAAACACCGCCGCAACCACTCTTCCCTCTCCAACATCGACCCGCCCCCAAAGCACCCTGCCGACATGGCTGTCTCTCTCTACCTCGACCACCTCGACTCTCAGCTAAAGTCTCTTGCTCCGTCCTACCTCGATGATGTCCTCCCTCTTCTTCTCCGTGCTCTTGCTCTCACCTCGTCACCTCTCCCCCGTCTCTCCGTCCTCCCCCATCCCGCAAAGAAACCCACTTCCGAGGACAAGATCACTGAAACCCTTCACAAACTCTTTGCAGGACCCTACTCTACAAAATGCATTCTCGTCCTCAAAACCCTCCTCTTTCCTTCATCAGATCCCACATCCATCCATACTTCTTTAGGTGCACACAGAACCTTTCGCAACTATGTCCGTCGTGCCCTCTCCACCCGTCTCGCACGCGCATACATCTCCCGCGAATCCTCCGTCGGCTACTCGCCTTCTGGTGCTCCAGGCCACCTCGACCTCGAACGCGGTCTCCTCGAGCGTGCCTGGCCCAAAGACGACTACACCAGTGCTCTCGGCCACGGAAAAAACGGATGGGATGCAGGCCGCCTCGGCAAGGTCCTCACCCGCAGCGTCGAAGCCTGGGTCGCCCATGAATGTGAAGGAAAAGAAGACATTCTCGACGAGGCCGCTGGCGTGCTCAAGGATATTTGGGCAGAATTTGACGGCAGGGGTGACGACGAAAAGAACGGTCTCGACGAAGAGGAAGCCTGTGTCGTAGGTGAAACACTCGAACAGCTCGTCAAATACGTTCTTCCTCTCAAGTAAGTACATACACTCTTTCTACACTTTTTTCTAACATCCATCAGGAACCGTGACGGCACGCCATTCATTCTCCCGCTCTCCACCACCTCTCCACTCCCTTTGCCTTTTCTCCGTTCCCTCTCCCTTTTACTATCACGTGATCATACCGTGCTTACTTCACCTCTCCTTTCTACCATTCTCCTTCAACTTTCCCCTGCCCTTACAGACACCGCCACGGCACCACTTCCCCTCGTCATGTTTGAGCAACACGACCTCTCTCCCACCTCTCCGTCCTGGCTGCTACACTGGCAGACCCTCCTCGACGTCGTAGGCCCATACCGTTCACAGCGGCCACTCACCAGAAAAGGCGCCATGGACGCCCTCAAAGACGTTTACGAGAGTGTGCGGGACATGAGAGCCTACCGCGTACCCCTGGCCGAGATGGTGCGCGATTTTTGTCAAGGCTCACTCGAGGCAAAGGGCGAAGGAGATCAGGTGGCATGGAAGATTCTAGGAGAGGAAATTGTGCTCCAAACAGTCGAATGGTCGGGTAAGACGGACGAGGACCCAAGTGTGAACAAATTTGTCGACTTGCTGGTGGCCGCTGCATCCGAGGAGGACTACGAACCCGACGAAGCAGACGACCAGGGCGATGCATCCTCTATCCTGACAACGGACACTCCTTCTCCACCTCTCCCCCAGTCCTCCCCCACTCTTTCGCGGTCTCACAGCGAGCACCCCGCCAAAGAAATCCAACGTGAGCGAGGCGATTCGTCCGGTATCCTAAGCATCATTTCATCCCTCACTACCGGCCACTCTTCGCGTTCTCACTCCATCTCCCGGCGTCAACAACAACCGCCCCCTGTCGACGACGTTCCTTACGACCCTTCTCATCCGCCTACCCTCCCTCCCACGCCTTCCCCTTCTTTTTCTCCTCCTTCCCTCCCCCCCTCCACACCTCGAAACGTTGCCGCCGTCTCTGCCCTCATATGCATCTTCTCCCAACTGACATTTACCCCACCCGCCCCAGGTACGCCAGCCATCGTTCCACTTGCTCTCCGTGTGTACGCACTCGTCTTGCACCTACTCAAGGAAAGCCGCTCGACACGCGTTCGGCTTGCTGCTCTCCAGTTCCTCATGCGGCTCCGTGCAGACCGGGACCACAGACTGTATTTTACAACCGAGACCCCTTCACATGTCACCATGCTCGCTTCCCTCATCAACCGTCTCAGCGGGGGGCAGCGGTCAGAGGCTACTCCGGAGACTGGGGAGAGCTCGAGGACACGGACAAGGGAGCGAGACGGGCGCCAGTTGTCCCGTGGACGGGCCAATGCCGCTGGGAGACCATCCCGGACGACGACAGCAAGCAGGAGTCGGTCGAGGGCCGCGACCACCCTGCCCCGCACACCCATCGTCAAACCATCTGTGCCTTTATGGCACATGCCGGAGACGTACCCCTTCGATGTGGCGGAAGTGCGCCCGAGTGAGGAGCTGATCTCCTACGATCCCGACAGCCCGCTCCTCAAACCCGTGCTGCCCATATCCCACTACCTAGCTGCCATCATCTGCATTCTCGAAAAAGAGACCAACTGGGAAGTGCTATCGTACGTGTTGTGCCATCTGCCAGTGCAGCTTGGGAACAAGCACCTGTTCTGCGGGCCAATGGCAAGGGAGGCAATGGCAAAGATGCTGGGCGTGATCAGTACGGGGATCCTCAACGGAGAGATGGCCGTGCATTTGACCGACCAGACCGTAAAACCACGAGACGCACAAGGGCTGGCATTCCACACCCTCCAGGTCCTCATAAGCTACAAACGTTGCTTCGAGCTCAAACAATGCCACCTCCTTGTCGAGGTCTTCCAAACCGGGCTTTCTTTTGGGCAATTTGCCACTATCAAGTGTTGTCTCCACGCCCTCTCCCTCGCTGCCGTCGAGCTCCAGTCCTCCATGACTAAATGCCTCCCTCGTATTCTTGAGATGCTCTCTCAAATCATGTCCGGCACCAACATGGCCGTACACATCCTCGGCTTCCTCTTCCTCATCGGTGCCCTCCCCCCACTCTACGCCAACTTTACCGAAAACGACTACAAAATGGTCTTTGGTGTTGCCCTACAGTACCTACAGCACTACAACCTCGCCGGGGCCGAGGACGAGGTATCCCAATCCTGGGCACTCTCTCAACACGTTCGCATTCTCTCCTACACCGTCGTGTACGGCTGGTTCCTCGCACTCAAGCAGCCCGACCGGCCCCGACACATCCCGTACATCACGCGCCAGCTGCTTCTCGCCAACGAGGGTAACGAAGGCGTCGATGACCCGACCGAGGTATGCTTCGACTGGCTTGCTCGATACACATACGCGAGTGCGGACCCCCGGCCCGCCCCATCCGTGTTCAACGACATCGTCATGAACCCACCTGCAGAGACCAAGGCGCTAGCGGTGATAAAGGAAAAGACATGGGTGTACGGGCACGCCCTGATTACGATCCGAACACTGGCGAAACGCGGGTGGATCGAGGTGTTGTCACGGCGGCCGTCCGGGTTCGCCAAGTTCCTGTGCAGGGCGGAGAATGCCCCTCTCGTGGGAGCGGGTGATGTCGACCCCGATTTTTTCACCTTGCCTGCAACACTGATGATGGAGCGGAATCCGGCAAAGGCAATCTCGTCTGACCGCCAGGAGCCTGTTTTGACTCACGATGGGCCAAAGACTCCAGAGGTAAGCTGTTCACGACTTTAATCGCTCATTTACTGATTATGGATCCAGGAGGAGGTTCGTGAGATCTTTGCCAAGCCCGAAGACGAAGAGCTCGACACTCCCCACCCAAATCCCGTCACAGGTTACGTATGGAGTGGCACCGCACCATCGCAGCGCCGAAAAGAGGTGTCAGTCGACCCCTCGTACTTTGCCATTCAGCTATCTGCATACCCACACCGCGCAGGCCCTTCGCACCTTCGCACCATCGTCGACCCCAAGGTTGTCCAGAAATATGTAGGGATGCTCGACTTGATACCTGTCATTGACACCCACAAAGTCGGCATCATGTACGTTGCGCCTGGGCAGACTGACGAGGCTGAAATCTTGCAAAACACCCACGGGTCCCCCGCCTACACCCGGTTCCTCGAAGGACTCGGAAGACTCGTCAAGCTCCGCGACCAGCTTGATGTCTATGCCGGCGGGCTGGATCCAAATGAGGACGGCGAATTCGCCTACGCTTGGTGGGACGATATCGGGCAGGTCCTCTACCACACCGCGACCATGATGCCCACTACCGAGCGCGACCCTCAATGCACCAACAAAAAACGCCACATCGGCAATGACTATGTTCGGATCGTATGGAACGACTCTGGGGTGCCGTATCGATTCGACACGCTCGCCACACAGTTCCAGTTCGTGAACATTGTCATCGAGCCGCACTCCCTCGGTGCCATCGCCGCATTTTCCAACAACATTCACGAAAACGAATACTTCAAAATCACTGTGCAACGTGCCCCGGGCATGACCGAGTTTGCCCCCATTGGCCACTTCAAGATCATCTCCGCCGAGGCACTCCCCCTCTTTGTCCGCCAGCTCAGCCGGTTGGCGGACTGGTTCGCATCTGTCTTTGCGCACACACAAAACGACACAGTGAGGGTGGAGATGAAAACAAACTGGCGGATGCGACTGGAGTCGATCCGCCGTTTCAAAAACCAGATCCCAGCTCCCCCTGATGCTCCTCATGATACCGAGGGAGGAATCATGAGTCTGGAGTCTGCCCGGGATTTTACCACGACATACTAGGACTGGGACAATTTTCTTGTATCGTACTAACTCGTATTATGGCTGCGCGGCACGGGGGTGCTTGGATTGTGTACAGCCCAAAGAGGAAAAAATTGTAATTCCGCAATGTACAACATAAAACATGGTTCACCAATTGTATACTCTACAAATCATTGACTTTATCACAATCACAGAGCCGGAGTGAATTCACGCCACATGCGCGTCAAACAAGTCTCCAAATTAGGGAACTTTGCCGAATTACAACTGCCGAAGACATTTGTAGTTTTAATTATTCTGAATTTTTTTCATTCCAATAGTACATCTAAAGTACATGGCAAAATTGTAGTTAGTATTTAATTATCCAAGACCTTCAAAGATCATGTTCGTGGGCTATAGATACAAATTAAATCAAGTAAGATCAATGATATCATTCATGATATTCGTGGATTTCATGGTGGCCGTTCTGATAACTGGCTTAATAAAATCGTTCATGGAAGTCTGTGTTACGGGCATTGACCCACTCTTTGCTACAACCCGCGCTCTGGCCAGTAGAAGTGGTGGAACTGGGAGCCTGGGGTCTATTGGAAACTCATCATCGGAATCGGAAACCTCGATGGCCGGAAGTTGAGTGTCAGACGGAGGGTATAGTCGTTTATCAAGCTGTGTAGGACCTTTCACTGGGGAAGGCGATACAGGCCGACTGTTTCTCGAGTGTGAAGGCTGCTTCCTAGGCGAGGTGTGTTCGGAGGTCTTGCGAGGAGACTTGTTCAAATGGCGTCGAGAAGACTCTGATTCTGACGTTGAAGATGGCTTCTCCTTACGGACTGGCTTCAGTTTTGAAGGGAACATTTTTGAAGTTGGTTGGGAATGTTCAATTGGGACATCAGAGTCAAACATGTGTGAGTCGTCCGCATAAGAAGTTAGAGCCGACTTCAACTTTGAATTCGCGTTGTCGTCCGAGTCCGATACATCAACATAGACCGTAGTGCTAGGTTTCTTCCATGTAGTTAGTGGGTTGGGTTTGATAGGGGAGACCAGCAAGCCACCCAGCTGCAACGCAGTATCACTATCCTCGCCACTGCTGATGTGCCCTAGGTTTCCCGGCACGAACAGAGGAGGATGACGCCCATTTCCTATCGAACTGGCAACTTTCTTCTTTGTGAAATCGCGGACCAATGGTCGAAGTCCAGAAGGGGAAAGGTCTTCTAATGGTGCCTTCGCCGAAGGATAACGGTTCAATTCAAAACTAATCTTCTCACTAGCTTTGCGAGGTACATGGGTATGATCCACTCGCTTCGACGAAGTTGGCTCGTCCTCTGAGGATGACGCTTCCTCTTCTTGTACAATCCGTCTGGTTTTGTATGAGGTATCGATCTTTGATAGAACTGCCGGAGGTGTCTTCTGCCGAATGTTATTCGAAGGTTTTGTAGTTTTGAAGAAGGATTTGATGTTCGTTCCAACAGGATTATTGGGCACTTTTTTCTTCGTCAAGTCACGAATGATAGGTCCTGACGGTTCAGAAGCTCCCAGGAGCTCTGGTTCAAGGTTGTCCCCTAAAGTCGGGAAGGAGTTAATTTTTGTGCCAGTAGGGTTGGTGGGTTTCTTTTTTTTCGTCGGATCACGGGATTGCCGGACATTTGGCTCAGATTCGTCTTCTGCTATCTTAGGTGGAGGCAGTTTGTTCTTGGGCTTGGGAGCGGTTCGTTTAGGTTTCGGTTTTAGGGAATTATCGGAACCAGGATTATCCTCATCTGCAAATGATGCCCTAGTTTTCGCCTTTCCACGGCCTTTCCCAGCTTTCTTCTGTCGTTTCTTCTCTTGTACTGCCTCGTACTCTTCAACCAGATGAGGTTCGACGAGACGAACCATGCAAGCTGGCATCCAAACTCGGATGTGACTCTGAGGGTCAGGTGGAGGTTTTTTCGTGCCTTTGCCAACTTCTTCGTCATCCTCATCGTCGTCCCATTCATCTGGGCCTTCGGCAGACCGTGTGCCTAGGATTCCGGACTCCGCAATGCGGACAAGCTGCCCAGGTGCAATTTCCAAGCGATATTCAAGGATTCTATCGGTTGAGACATGTTCGCGCTCAGAATGGATCTTGATGATGAGCCCCCCCTCGTCATCATTATCACTGTCCGACTGGTCCCCCAGGTTCATCGAAGAAAAGTGTTTGGTGATCATCTTTGACGGAGTCCCGATATGTTCGCGGACTGCTTTGTTAGGCTTCCTTGGCGTTATTGGCGGTAACACCCTACCAACCTTTGCCTTCTCGTCAAGATCGAGCACCGCGCGACGCAAAATCCTTAGCACAGCTGAGTGCCATACAACGGTCCTGAAGCGCTTAATGATGGCCTCCCTGTATCCCCATTCAAAGTAAAATTCACAGGTGGCAGCAAGTCTCCCCAAATCAGGTTCCTTTGACCAAGTTAACCTTAGGTTGTTTTCTGCGCGCCCCATGGACTCGGATGTAATTGGATTGGTGTAGGATAGTAGAATATCAATGACGGGAAAGTCTGAGGGAATTGAATTTGCCAGAGAACGCTGCTTGCGTCCTATGTGACCTTGAGAGTTGGTCCGAAGTTCTTGACAAAGTTCGTGGCGCCAAGCAACAAGGAAGGTCCCGAGTTGTTCGCGAGTCATATCATTCGCTGCCTGGAACAACGTATCCCCAAAACCACATTTGGCTAAACCGTGGGCGGTCACGGTCCCGCAACGGTTCAGACCACCTTGTTGATAGTCCCCACCACTCATGAGTCCAATAAGTATCATGCCTCCACGAGTCAACTGGACATCAGAATGAGCGGTGATATCTGGCATGCGATAGACCATGGTGTGATTCTTGTCGTCCTTGCCCGCAGCATTTAGAGCTGGGTTGGATTTGTTCCCAGAGAGGTTATTAGAAGGACTGTGATTAACGGGAGTCAGACAATGCGTGCTTTAAGGTGGGCATTTTGGCGCACTTGCGAATGACCGTTGTGGCTCCAAACAAAAAATTATCCACGTCATCGGAAAGAATTCCATCAATGACACCGATGCGATTCAAATATGCAAGCTCAGCTTCCGCCTCGCCAGGTGCCTGAAGAATTGTCAAACCGAGCTGCCTATTAGATCACTCGAAGACAGCTTGCCATTCTCCACTCAAACCCAAACGATTCTACTATTGCCTTCATACCAGGAATGAGTTTGTGGCCTGCTCGATTGATTTTCTTTCCTCGTTTCCATTCAGGTCTCTTCGGTCCATCAAATACAAAAAGCGGCAGGAAGGGCGAGTGCATTAAGGTCGCACAGCGAAAAAACAAAGTCCTGAGAACAGGATTCTCGCCTTCACGTCCATACTCCGCATGAAAGAACCAGATACTGGCATCGATACCAACACGGAAACCACGTACTCCGTCAGGGTTGGCCACGAAACCCTCCATAACGGACAACTCTGTCAAAGAACGCACCTTCCCAGCAGGGCGGATAACCTAGAGACTTGTTATTAAAACGCGATCAAAACAAAGGTTAAAAGACTTACGTCCCATAATCCTGCAACCCCCATGATTGCAATAAAAACACAAAACAAGGTAGAGCAATTGAAAGACACGCTACGCACGATAAACTGAAGGCCTTTGAACCAAGAGCTGTGGTGGGCCCAGCCGCCCAGGTTCCAAGGACTGGTATGAACACGACACGTGATAGTGACTTTACACGCACCTGACGTGACTATTGGACCTCGGCGAAACCCGGCCACGCAAAACTATCGTCAACACCCGCTGGTGGACCTTGAGTTGGTCTTTAACTTATCACATAACGGGGAGGCATTTAAATCTACATCCTTTTACAATCAAGGCCTACCTGCTGACACCAACCTCCAAATTACGATCGACCTATGGAGAAAACGGCAACCGAGATCCGAGAAGATACCCACATGCGTCATACTAGCGGACCGATATGTATCAATGAAGTTGCAGGGTTGAACACACGGATCATTTCTCTTCAATAAGGCACCCTCCTCCCTCCACCATATCATGGTGACCCTCAGTGACGCAGTTAAGCGCGAAATTGGCCAGGTTCGTGCTGCGATTGTCTAGGGTGGTTTTGTTTGATTATCCAACGTCATAGCATTTTGTATTTGGCTTCCATGGCCAGGAAGTCAGCCAAGACATCAAGACACTTATTCAGGACTATCACCTTGGTAGTATAATCCTTATGAAGCGGAATGTACGAGGTGCGCGCTCTGCATTCTTGTAAGCCCACCACAAATCTAAGCGCAAAATCCAGATGCTAAGCAGGTCCGCACACTCATATATGAACTTCAAACAATTGCGAAGGAGTCAGGGCACGAGAAGCCTCTCCTTATTGGCATCGACCAAGAGAACGGCATGTACCTGTCGTATTGCAATATATCACGTATTACTCATAACTTTTTCTATTCCAGGCCTCGTATCTGCCTTTAGTTCACCAACAGCCGGAACACAATTGTGCGTTAATTTACCTCTCAAAACCTCACCTGTAGTTGATGTCTCTTGGAACAAAGCCCAGGTGCTATGGCGTTAGCGGCCACGGGCGATGTCGACCTCGCATTCCAGGTCTCCGCTGCCACGGCGAAAGAGCTAAAGATGGTTGGGATCAATTGGGTTTACAGCCCCGTCGCAGATGTCAACTCAGACTCTAGGAATCCTGTGATCGGTATGTTTACCCTAAAATGCATCAAATCGTGCAGAATAAACTCATCCACGACTACTAGGTGTTCGCTCTTTTGGAGATAGTGGGTTGAATAACTCTGTTTCACGGCACTGAACTAAAGCACCGGTACACCGCTTCATGGTATAGATCCCTCTGACGTTGCCCGATATGCATCCGCGGTCGCCCGTGGCCATGCTTCCTTTGGTGTTGCCCCATCTGCAAAGCACTTCCCAGGGCATGGCGACACACACATTGACTCCCATCTCGCGCTTCCCCACATCACCAAGTCAAAAGATGAATTCAGGGAAACTGAGCTCGTTCCTTTCGTTGAGCTCGTTCGCAGCGAAAACCCAATTGCCAGCGTCATGATTGGACATATGGCTGTTCCTGGACTGACTGGGAACGATACACCTGCGTCAATCTCTGCTCATGTCATAACAAAGCTACTCAGGGAAGAGATGGGATATGGAGGTGTCGTCGTGACTGATTGCTTGGAAATGGATGCAATCGCGGAACCGTTACATGGAGGTTGTGGAGTGGAGGAGGGTGCCTTGAGATCTCTCGTATCCGGAGCGGACATCGCAATGGTGTGCCATACATTCGATCGACACGTTGGATCCATGGAGAAGGCCTATGTAGCCGTCAACGATGGTCATTTGGGCATAAACCAGCTCACTGAGAGTGGCAAAAGGATAGCAAAGATGAAGGACCAATTTGTAGGTGCATGGAAGGACGTCCTCGGAGGGAACGACACAGCTTTTGACGATGCATGGAACAAATTGAAGACACAAAACCTGAAGTTGAGTGAGAAGGTGTACCAGCGGAGCACTGCGGTGATCTGGGGCGCAGAGAAACTACCTCTCAAGATTTTTGCGGACAAACAAGTTCTGCTGTACACCCCAGCGATCGAGTCAGTGAACAGGGCGGTTGATGACCCAGACAATGTGTTAAGGGATCAATCAGGGCGTTTACGCAACACCGCAGGTGCATCGTATCTGGCACTTGCCACCGAAGTCCAGAAACGAGTTACGACACAACACATCGTCTATGACAAGACTGGAGAGGTTCAAGCAATTACAGGCGATATTGGTGCTGTCGTGCTGGTCCTACGGAATGCGGATCGCAGTGTGTGGCAGAGGCAGTTTATGGAAAAGCTACTTGTAAAGTTTGCGGGGACTCCTATCGTCCTCCTCGCGAGCTGTGGTCCATACGACTTGGTGGGGGAGGATGAATTGCGGGACGGGACGACATTTGTCGCGACTTTCGAATTTACACGGGAAGCGTTGGAAGCGTCTGTTGGGGTTATTTTCGACGGGCGGAAAGGCCTAGGCCGGATACCGGTATCTATACACTAGGGCTAACCCAAAACAAAGTAGGAGGAGGAGTATTGTATCCCCGATTATTTATAACGTCATGACAAACCACAAGCGGGACGAAAATAATGGCTTTATACTACCTTCAACTGCTTCCAGTAAATTGTCAGAAAACTGACAAGTAGATCAACCACTACTCTTATAATAGAGAGAGATCTAAAATCTTACCTTCTGAGGCGAGCCAAAAAAACAACATAGTAGATGTACCACCGCCCCTCGCTCCCGTTCGCTCTCAGCACCGTCTACTCCATCGACAAGTACAATACCCAGGCCCGAGTCTCACCCAGTTTCCACAAAGTCTTCCGCGGTTGCCCAGCGATGACCAGCAGTGGGAGGCCTTGGCTGGGCGGCCTGGGCCTGATGAACCACAGCTACTCGGCCAGTACTCAGTGCTTGCCTCGCCATCTCATAGGCTTTCCCACCACACCAGTGATACCCGGTCCTAACGATGCGCGGTCTCCCTTGCTATTCAGCGTAAATTCGAACACTGGCAGTCGAACCACGACCTACCGAGGATAACAAGCCGCTGGAGTCTCAGCAGGTGCTACATAGGACGCAACCTGTTCAACAACCAAGCATAAGCGACGTGCTGGATGGCCACCTGGGAATTACTTCGACCCGAGGCACCAAAAGAGGCCACAGGTCTCGAACAGTTCGTTCGTGGTGACGGGCATCACACAGATTTGTTGAGTTGGTTTACTTGAAATTTCAACTCCTGCTGGTGTCTGGAGTCCTAGCGTCTTGATCACCCACCCAGGACTTGATACAGCGGTGAAAATTAAAATTCATGACACAGAATAATTGTCTGACAATTGTCCATATCCTACCTTTGCTGAGGCATGTGTATTACTGCAGTTAATCCTTGCCGTACCTATGAAATCATCGCCCACCGTATTAACCTTTCGTCGCTACTCATCGGAAATTGACAAGCCTGATAACTGGCTAATCGAGAAGCGCGAGTTCTTAAATACCAGAATTGTGTCGGACTTTAACGACGCTGATCGTATAGAGTGTGCCAAATGGGCTGGAACATGTCACTTATTTTCTGTAAGACTACCTTATTATACTTAGGACGAACTTTACTAACCTTTGCTAGCACCTGGCATTACTTAGTTGTTTGGCACTTCCGGATATTTCAGACCTCAAGATTTCTCTTGTTGTATGGAGATCTTGGGATACTCTCACGTCTCTGTGCAGGTTCAAGGAGATTAATGACCGGTTTTGTTCATTCTTCACAGACATGAAAGAAATCGTCGGACTGAAAGAGGCTGTGGAAGCCGATGTCGATGAAATGTGTATTCTCCTTTACCAGATAACGAATGACACTAAGCAATACCGACACTTTCTCAACCTTCGCAATGGTGAAGCCCAATCTGTGCTTGACTTACTTCAAGAGGTACTTGTTTGTTTTCCATACCATGTGTGAGATTAACTGACATTCAATGTATACCAGTTACTAGATCTTCCTATACTGGACAGAATTTTCAGAGCTCCATTCTTGAATGCTTTACTCAGGTTATCAAAGAATTCTGGTCTACATCCATCCTCGCTCTTACAGCAACATGAAATATCTCTTGAGGGGAAATATGCGGTTACTGCTGGACACTTTGGAGATATATGGAAAGGAAGATACCGAGGTCAAGAAGTTGCGGTGAAGGTCCTTAGGATGTTTCTAACATCAGACCAAGCTAAAGAACTCAAGGTAAGTCATTTGAATTGTAATAATAGCATGTCATAATGACTATCACATAGAAAATCCTTCATGAGATGCTTATATGGCGTCAACTACGACACCCTAACATACTTCCATTTCTCTGCTTGCATCACATACAAGGTGATCAAGCACGTATTGGGCTCGTATCACCTTGGATGGAGAACGGTAATGTGCGGGCATTTTTAAATGCTACTCCCAAAGTACACAGGGGCTCTTTGGTTAGTCAAAATTGGCCACCTATGGGTTACAGGGCTGAACGCTTAAGTCTCAGATCACCGATATTGCAGAGGGTCTTCAATATCTCCATGGCATGGACCCGAGTATAGTTCATGGAGATCTCAAAGCTGTATGTACTGTGTGGGCTTATCCTTTCGATCTGCCTGATTGCATCTGACTGACCAGGTCAATATTCTGGTCACAAGTACCTACCGAGCATGTCTGGCCGACTTCGGCTTATCCACAGCATCAGGGTCCCGCGCACTGCACTTATCATCCTTCTCTTCTGGCATCACAGGTGGCACCTCACGATGGATGGCCCCCGAACTTCTGGATGGTACACAAGAACACAATACCAAATCTTCTGATGTCTATGCATTTGGGTGTGTGTGCTATGAGGTAATTTGCAATAATATGTTTCAAGTATTATCTGTACTTACGTTTCCTCTCCAGATGTTTTCAGGAAAAGTTCCCTTTCCAGAATTGAATGACAACGCTGTGATCTTCAATGTTCCAAAAGGTCGGAGGCCACTTCGGCCTTCTCATTGTGAGCCTGAAAACACCCCATGTGAAACTATCGGGCTAGACGACGATCTCTGGAGCCTTATTGAGCGATGTTGGACACACGACTTTCACCAACGACCGAGTATGCGTAACGTGCTAAGTTGTTTGGTATCTCAGCCCGTTATACACAAAGAGGGAGTAAATCTCGAACCGTACCATTTAGGCGATGGGCGGCAAACACATTTGCTGAGCTGGTTCACTTGAAAGCTTTTATAAGCCA
>JABCKU010000112.1:29474-42169 GCA_018221655.1 Myochromella boudieri | reverse complement strand
AATCAACAATCTGAGTTCTTCAGGCCAAGCAGATCCTGGTCCAACTCCTGATTCTCATACGACTAGGTAGGCAATTTATTAACGTGCACGTCATAACTGGGTAATCAAACTCCTACAACACAGGCCAGTATCACCTTCACACTTGTCGATAGCTACGACGATGGGAAATTCTCCCTCTGTTTCTTCATCTGTACCTGTGAAATCGAACTCGGCCAGCGTACCAGCGCTAACTTTTCCAACGCCAGGGTCCTTAACAAGATCCCAGACTGTTCTCTCATCAATACCTAGTCCTCCGTTTTCGACTCCTTTGACAACTTCAAGCCCTGGAACTTCACCAGGTCCCACGAAACCTCCGAGTCCAGTAAATTCAAGGGATCCAGCTTCACTCAGAAGCAGCAAAATATCCATTATAATCATTGGTGTATGCCTGGGCATCGGTTGTATTCTCTTCACCGTTGCCGTCTTCCTCTTCCGACGCCGAAAACGCAATCTGGACTCCAAGAAGCGATATCTTGCACCACAACAGTTCCTCGAAACACGTTGGGCTGAGCCTCCTCCCTTGCAGGTTCCCTTAACCAAGCCACGTTATAGCCCTATGCCTAGACTTGGAGCAATGAACGACAGTAGACAGGTTACGCGACGTGTCTTGGACATTGCGGCTCCCAGTGGCCGCGAGCCCCAAAGTTCAGCGCCAATGACATACGAAGGCCTCCAATCTCCACCTGGATTAGCTCCTCCTGATACAGCCTCACAGGAAGTTGTTTTCCAGCACACTGACGCACGTGGGGTCACTGTACGGGAGCTTCCACCGCCGTATAGGGTACAGCTATCTGGACTAACTGGCTCGCAGTGAGCTTGTTGCTTGTTCGGAGACCATGGGGCTTTAAAATACATATATGCATTATATTCGCTCACAGACAATTGTTGTCCGTTGATCAACCATGCACATATGAAGAACCGGGCGACCAGTGGTAGATCCACATTGCCCTAAGGTGACGGGGTGGGGAGATTAACTATACCCAGACTCCCTTTACCTCAAAAGCCGTCCTGTCCTCCACCTTCTGGCACCAAAGCTACGGGTATGTGGTTTTCTGTACACTGAGACTGGGCTGCACCAGAATTGGCGGCTTGCTTGGGTGCGTCTCTGGCTGTGAACGACATCAAAGCCGTCTCGTGTGCAATGAGGCCAGCGAAGAGGAGACGAAGAAATTGGGTGGCCACCACCCAACCAAAGACACAACAACCAATCCATACTTCGTACACTGTCGGGCTCATAGATGCCGTTTTCGGTGTCAAAGGTGGAGGCATGGTAGCAGAGGACGTTATTTCATCTGTGTTACATGTTGTGTATCGTATTCTGTGCGTTGAAGGGAAAGGGGGAGCTCAGCGCATGACGGAATGGGTGTCAGGTGATTTAATGGTCGAGACGGAGCTTGCACCTCTAGGACAGTGAGGGCGGGAAATCTGGGGTCAGTGGGGACAGGGCAGTAGAGCTAGCGGGCTTAGAAGTTGATGAATAACGCTGGCGCGGACGGTGAAGGAGAACCTAGGCATCAATGACAAGATGGGCTGCACTCGAGCTGGCTGAAGAGTATCCCGGCACTGTACTTGGGTGCCTCGCTATCTGTGGCTGATATTGAGGGCGTCCCATGAATGATGAAGCTGTGGCCAGAGGTAGGCAAAGAGGAGAGGCAGACGTCGGAGCAGTGATCAGTCATGGCGGGAGGGGCGGGATTCGGGAAGAGCGAGGTTATTTTAATTTGAAACTCCGATTCTCCTCCTCGTCGCAGACAACGACCTTGGCCAATCCTGGTATCGAGTTCAATGCCCCCAAGTTCTGCGCGCGCTGTTTGTGACTTAACTCTTAATCAATCGCTCTGCGTTTCTCTCCAACATTCGATTCCTTGGTCCTCGATTTCTTTGAGAATGATGTGCCATGGATAGCATGCGTGCTCCAAATAGACGTGGCTTGCATTGCTTCCATTAAGGATAATGAAGCTGCGGACAGTGGACCTTTTGGATTGTACCTCTGGATGACAATAGTGACGTAGGTGGCCCGATATAGGTCCAGCGCTTGCAGAGGTTAGCCGCTTGATAATCACCTAATTTCAATTCCATGCTTAACTCCTGTGATCAGTGTGATCTAGGAATTGATACTTGTACATGTACAAAGCTCTTGTTCTCCGCACTATGTGGGCCATTATCCCTGAATGCCCGTTGCACCAAAGACCCATGGCCGTAGCATGAATATAAATACAGCCCCTCGCTCTTCAATTTGTTACTTGCAAAAGAGCAAGCCACAATTGAAAGGATGCATGACGACTGATAAGTAGTGACAAGGGACACATGATTAGGGAAACATGTTAATCATGTCACTACATATCTGACTAGCGACAGCACTATTTTAAAAGTGGCAGGCGCTGCCAATGGATTATCTGATGATCCACAGAAGTCTAGTTCTTTTTCTCAGCCTTCCTTATAACGCTATCCACTGTCCAGCTTTACGTATAGCTTTCCCCATTGTGACCCAGAAATGTAAACTCGATCGTCACAAATGCTTGTATGTCCTATGTCATTTCTAGGGTTTACACTCTTACCTACGGTTTATAGGACCCATGCTCTGATTCGGGCCGATCTGAGCTTTCAATTACAATTACCAGACCATATATCTCCAGGAACTAATTTCATTACATGGTCCTCTTCAGACCCTGATGAAGGCATTGCGCTCACCATGGATTGCCGGGATGGCTTCATGTTCTTTAAATCAGTACAACTTGAAGGCAAGGACTCTTCCTATAATCTAGCCTTCACCGCAAATGCCACACCTACATCTCAGGCGTATGTGAAGTTTACTCATGTCATTGCGGCTCATACAACTGAAATAACTCTAGCGCACACTTCTGCACGATCACAGCTCAAGACGCGTATGTTCTTCCATAATACATCCTCAGTGCAAAATGACAAGTGACCGAAAATGTTTTAGACACACCTTTTCACTCCTTGATTCCGGCGAAGTGCGTGTTATCCTCAATACACCGCCTCCTCCAGAACCAACGACTCCTCCAAAAACAACGACTCCCACAAAACCAACGACTTCTCCAGATGCAACGTCTCCAAATACAACATCCAATACTCATATGTCTCAGTATGTATTATGTTGCTAAGCACGGCAAAGTTGAATAACTAAGCCTTGATACACAGGCCTGAGATCCCATTGACAACCACGACTGACAACGGCAGCCCGTCATCGTCACCTGCATCTGGGGATCCTACCTCAAACATCAGCACAACTTCAAGCATCCCAGCACAGATCCCGACTGGTCTCTCATCAATCCCTAGTTCTTCATTCTCAATTGTTGGTTCTTCATTCTCGACCCCCGTGGCAATTGTCACCAATGGAACTTCACCTGGTCCTGGGGAAACTTCAGTAAATCCAGGGGATTTGGTCTCACATAGCCGCACTAAAACACCAATTATTATCGGTGTATGTGTGGGTGTTGGATTCATATCTATCATTGTTGCCGTCTTTCTCTTCTTTCTCTTCCGATCACGAAAACGCTCCAAAGACATGGATCTCATACCCCAACGGTTCGTCGAAATACGTTCATATGAACCTCCTTCTTTGCCTCCATCGATCAACCCGTATACTAAATCTAAGGCTAACTTTGGAGCAACAAACGGCAGCCCGGAAATCACCACTCCCAACAGTCGCACGCCTCCAAAGACATATTCGTCGCCGCCTCTTATTGCCGCTGCAAGGGGAACGTCCAACCCCATGGCTCCCCCTACAGCCACACCCCCTGAGGATACCACAACCCCCCATGAAGAGCTAGTAACCCACAAAGATACTCCATCTCCCCCACAGCCTGTGGCATCTCCTCCTGAATTGGCTCCCTCCTATGATCCCCAATGGCCAGGTCAATCCGAGACACCTGAGCTTCAGGAAATTGTTATCCAGCACACTGACGCACGTGGTGTCACTGTAAGAGAACTTCCTCCTCCGTATGGAACGCAGCTATCCGGGCCAGCTGACTCTCAGTGAGCTTGTTACTGACGTTCACATCTATGGCTTGCTTGACCTCAGTTACGGCAATGTTATTCATTCTATCCTTTTATGACATATTCCTAGGTCTTTTACAAACAAATATCAAGGTTTTTCTTGATGGTTTCACAATCATGATTGAACAGAACTATATACCGTAATCGGGATACGCAACCATATTCTCGACAGAAATATAACCATGTAAAACTGTTCGCCTGACAATGGTAAGCACAGGATCAATCTCTCCCAGACAGACACTACAACGGGCAACAAATGAGAGGCGTTTATGGGTATTGTAAGGAAATACAAACGCCACGAGCGCATGGATACACATACAGGGAGGTGAGCATATGGGGAAAGCAGGTGCCACAGTGTACAGAGCACGAAAACAAGCGATGGTACAATGATGACGACCATCTGAGGCACACGATAGAACAGCCAACCAAAGACACGACAAACCAAATGTACACTTCGTACGGCGTCGTGATGGTCAAGCGCCTTGAGGGTAGGGTACACAGCGTCGGGTTTGTCGATGTTTTCGGCGTCGAAGTGGAGACGTAGTGAAAAAGGACATGTTTCCATTCAGATTGTGTGTTGTGTGTGGTAGCCCGTAAGTTAAGGACAGGGGGGAAGGACAGCATGCAACGGGATGGGCGGGAGATGTACCTGGGAGAATGGGAGAGGCGATCAGTGAAGAAGAATAGAGAGGTGTTGGAAGTAGGATCGAAAATACCTTGCTCTCGACATCCTTGGCACCCTCAAGTGCAACGTAGTGGGTGCGGCGGCGGTACCAGTCCTCCTTGGTGTGTGCGCAGTTGTGGAGGCCGGTGGTGGGGCATAGACTAACAGGAAATACAAGAGGAGGGCTGTATTGGAGATAAGTGGAGGTGGAGATGCCTAGGGGGAAGAGAGCGGAGCATAAGAGGGGTTTTTGCAAGGTGTAATGAGTGACAAACCGTGTGTCAACTGCACATAACGTCAGTTGGATGGTTTGCAGACTCAGATAATGCAGGGAGACTCTATATATGTGGGTGAATGAACGGAGAAGAGAGGTAGGGATGCTGAATCTCACAGTGGCGTGCCAGATGCGCCAGCCAGCTGAACCGCATCCTGGGAGCTCATTGCAGACGGGCAGAGATTGACCAGTAGCGGCCAGGAGAGAGGTGGACGTTGTTGACATGTTGTTGTTGTCAGTTCAAACACTTTCTTTATCTGTCCTCTGACCAGATTTCAGTCACAGTACCACCTAGACTAGCCTAGTATCAAGTTCAATGCCCTACCTGAAGGCCTGACGAACCACACGACGTGATGGCTCACTTTTTGTCATCGTTTTGTGAGTGCGGTTTGTGACTCAACTCCCTTCAAATTTCAATAGCGGCTCTCATCGTTTGATTTCAGAAAACGAATAGAACCAATCTTCCCCGAATGAATCATACCACGAGTCCAAAAAGACATTTAGTCACTTATCGTCTGGACCCAAAACACAAAACTCTCATGTGAACAATTAGTGTCCGTTCAAAACTCAAGGTATATCCATGCCTCTCCCCCTCCATCCAAGAACTTAATCAAGTATGCTAGTAGCTAAGAAAGGCAATTTATTCGGTCGCATGCCAGAGTTTCGTTCGAGGATGGTATGGCGCCGATGGTGAATAGCTATACGGCCTGCTCGGGCCGCCCATCACTTTTCCAGGTTAGTCGTCTAGTTTCATGGTTCCGAAATTGTTTACTCAAACTTGGCGACCAACCCCTAGGGATTCAGAATCTTCTCCATGGCCGTAGTTTGACCCACGTAACGTATACGTATACCACACTCGAGGAAGTCTGATGGTAGCAAATTACTGTTGCCAACTCGTACCAAGCCCAAAATGTGACACATAAAGAAGAAATTTACAGCATCATCCATCCCCTTTATGTTGCTGGTGAGCGTTTATCTCGCTGTATCACTTTTGTTGGTCTTATTTCTAATACTCCTCACAGCGGGCGCGCGCCTTTCCATTTATCAAAGGCATTATGTTACCCAATGAATAATACTATATTGCAAGTGCAAGGGTGGCGGCGGCGGATATTTCTGATGATTTAAAGCCGGTTTCAGGCTTTACATCAGAGCTTTTGTTCTTTTCTCCGTAGCTGTCCTTATAACGCGAGCTGGGATGAGCTTTATGTGTAGATGTGGCATTATGGCCCAGGACTGCACCCTCAATCATCGTGCATACCTGTACGTTATCTATTATTCTAGGGATCTACACACTCACTGCTTACAGGACCCATACTCTGATTCGGGACGCCCAGGACGTCAAACTCAACTTACCGCCCAGTATATCCCCTGGAACTAATCAAATTTCGTGGACATTCTCAGGCGATGAATCTCCAGGAACTGAATTGGTTATTGATTGCCCGGACTTCAGCTTTCACGAAACTCCCTCTTTTACCCCAAACATCCGTTTTAACATATATATATTCTCTTTCCCAGACACCCCACCCACATCCCAGAGGTACGTAAAGTGTACTCGTTTCATAGATGCTAATATGACTCAACTGTTCTAGGACACATTCCTGCACAATCACACTTGAAGACTCGTACGTTCTTCTCTGGATGCATCATAAGTAAACATAATAAGTGACCGGACATCATTAGAGACACGGATTCAGTCCTTGACTCTGGCGAAGTGCCCGTTACAGTCAACAATCCGAATTCCCCAGGCCCAGCAGATCCTGGTCCAACTCCTGATTCTCATACGACTAGGTAGGTAATTTATTATCGTGCACATCATGGCTGGATAATCAAGCTTCTATAACACAGGCCAGTATCGCCTTCACACTCATTGACAACTACGAACAGCAATCCTCCCTCCACAACACACCCAAAGCAGCCAATCTCTGCTTCTTCATCTGTATCTGTAGATGTGACTTCGCACGACAGCGGGACTTCGACCAGTGTACCAGCGCTAGTTTTTCCAACGTCGGGGTCCGTAACAAGATCCCTGACTGTTCTCTCCTCAATATCTAGTTCTCCATTTTCGACTCTTTTGACAACTTCAAACACTGGAACTTCACCGAGTCCCACGAAATCTCCAGTAACTTCAAGGGATCCAGCTTCACCCAAAAGTAGCAAAATATCTATTATCATCGTCAGTGTATGTGTGGGCATCGGTTGCATTCTCATCACCATTGCTGTCTTCCTCTTTCGACGCCGAAAACGCAATCTAGAGTCCAAGAAGAGATATCTTGCACCACAACAGTTCGTTGAAACAGGCCAGGCTGAGCCTCCTTCCTCGCACCTATCAACCAAGCCACATCCTATGGCTAAACTTGGAGTAACAAACGACAGTAGACCGGGTACGCGCGCCCTGGATATTGCGGCTCCCAGTGGACACGAGCCCCAAAGTCCAGCGTCGATGGCATACGAAGGCGCCCAACCTCCACCTGGATTGGCTTCTGATGATACAGCCTCACGGGAAGTTGTTTTCCAACACACTGATGCGCGTGGCATCACCATACGGGAGCTTCCACCTCCGTATGGGGCGCAACTACCTGCACTGACTGGCTCACAGTGAGCTGTTGCTTATGCGACCAAGAGGAGGCTCTAAAATACATGTATGCATTATTTTCGCCCACATACAATTGTTGTTCTAGAATCAACCATGCACATTTGAAGAATCGGGTCACCACTGCTGGATCTACATTGCCCCAAGGGTAACGGGATAAAAAGACTAATTGTATACAAACCCTCTGCCTCAAAAGCCGTCCTGTCCTCCACCTTCTAGCACTACGGGTATGTGGTCTTTATAATCCGTACACTGAGATTGGGCTGCACTAGAGTTGGCGGTATGCTTGGGTGCTTCTTTGGCTGTGCGTGACATCGATGGCACCTTGTGGGCGATGAGGCTGGTGAAGAGGAAAGGAAGATACCGGGAAAGCGGGTGGCCATGCATGGCGGGTTGAGGCGAGCGTTGTCAGCACACTGTTTTTGTCGATTTAAACTCCGCTCTTCTCAAACGCGTCTGACTCCTCCGATAGCCCAACTTCATGGTATGCCGCATGAATCACAGGTGACAGGTGACCACCCAGTATCAGGCTCAATACCCTATGCAAACACCTAGCAAACAGCGACTCACTATCGTTTTGTGAGTGCGGTTTATGATTTGACTTCCCTAACCAACCAATAGTAGTCAATAGCCCTCATCGTTCAAGCCCTAATTTTCAGAAAATAAACAAGGTCGATCCTTTCTGACGCATACCCTGATCCCGGCAAGGACTGTAGCCGCTACTGTCTTACTTTAGCGCCGATACAGTGACATGCAAGCCACGATGTCCATCAGTGGTTTCCCCCACGAGATCTCTTCTCCAGTCGTCGTGACTGCTGTACTACCCGTCATCTGGGCTACAGAACACAAGCTTTTATGCCAGCAACTGCCAGTCTAAGGTACGTCTATGTCTCCCCTCTCTATCTAAAAACTCAGGCAAACGTACTAATAGGAGGAAGACGATCTGTGTGCATGGATTGTATACTCCAAATGGACATGGAACAACACTGTATGAATGCATTCTAGTCAGTGGTTGGTTTTCCCGCTATGGCGCATCTAAGACGTGTATGACACTCCTTGTCATGGTTTACCTGTTTCTCGGGAGCTGGGTATGGGATAGGCCGTCGAAGAAGCTATATATAGAGGATTATCAAGTGGAAACGCACTCGAGGGGCTTGATAGCCTTACGGCCTGCTCGGCAAACACTGCGATTGTAAGGGTTAGTTGTTTTAGGTCCATCGTTCAGTTATTTGCTTAAATTCTCCGATCGGCTCATAGGAATTCGGGCTGGCGTTTGGGCATACTTATCAGAACTTCAGGGCCCCGGCCCTAGATTGAACCACGTAATGCAACACTTTGTTCCTCAATTTGCGTAGGCGAGCGTGTCGCACTCATGAAAGTACTGTTGGCAACTTGCAGTAAGCCCAAAATACTTATGACACATGAAGAAAAATAGCGCATCATTAATTGATGTGATTCGACGCTAGTGACTGATTTATCAATCTTAACTGACCCGATTCTCACTAGGGGTAAGTAGTTTAATTGGAGAAGCGAGATAAAGTTACTAGAGCTAGCGTTCTACAGCATCATTCATGCTTTTTATGTCTCAAATTATATTACTAGTGAGCATTGGTCTCCCCCCATCACTTCTGTCGATTCTATTTCTCATCCTATTCATGGTGGGTGGGCGCATCTCTACTCAATATGGGCCTTGCATTGCCACACCGAACAGCACAATGTTGCAAGTGGAAGGCACCAGTAATGGATTGTCTGATGATCCAAACCCGGTTTCAAGCCCTTCATCAGCCCTTTGTTCTCTTCCCGTAACCTTCCTTATAATGTGAATTTCGATGAGCTTTGCATGTGGTTTTTGACATCATGGCCCAGGACTGCCTCCTCAATCACCATGGATGCCTGTGTGTTGTATACTATTCCTGCGCATTTCCATGCTTACCTACTGTGCACAGGACTCATGCTCTGATTCGAGACCATTCAGATGCCAAGCTCCAGTTACCACCCAGTATATCCCCAGGAAGTAATACAATTTCATGGACAACTACCGGCGACGAACCTCCAGAAACGGACTTGATTATTGATTGCCCGGACTTTGGCTTTCGAAAAAAACATTCTTCAGACTCAGACGACCACCTCCACAAGTATTCATTCTCTTTCCCAGATACCCCACCTATATCTCAGGGGTATGTAAGGTCTACTTGCCACCTAGATACTCATCGGACTCAAATAATTCAGGCCACACTCCTGCATAATTACACTTCGAGACTCGGACTCGTACGTTCTACTCTGACTGCGCCATTAGTAATAATGATGAGTGACCGAACACAAATCAGAGACACGGATAAAGTCCTTGATTCTGGTGAAGTGCCCGTTATCGCCAACAATCCGAACTCCCTAGGCCCAGCGGCTCCCAGTCCAACTGATGATTTTCATACTCCTAGGTCGGCAATCTGTTACTGTGCACGTCATATTGGATAACTGAGCCTTTATAACACAGGCCAGTATCACCTTCACTCCCATTGACAACCGCGAAAAACGACAACCTCTCCCTGACATCACACCCGAGAGAGTCAACCTCTGCTTATTCATCCGCCCCCGAGGATCCGGCTTTACACGGCAACAGGACTCCAACCAGTGTAACAGTGCTAACTCTTGTCACAGCGGGGTCCCTGATACAAACTATTCTCCCGTCAACCCCCAGTTCTTTATTATTGACTCCTTCGACAACTTCAAACGCTGGAACTGTACCTGGTCCTGGGAACACTGCAACACATTCAAGGGATCAAGCTTCACCCAGAAGTACTACTAGTAAAACACCCATTATCATTGTCTCTTTATGCGTGGGCGTCGGTTGTATTCTCATCGCCATTGTATTCATTCTCTTCCGACGCAGAAAGCGCAATCTGGAATCCAAGAAGAGATATCTTGCACCACAACAGTTTGTCGAAACACATCCGACTGAACCTCTCTCCGCGCATCCATCATCCAAGTCGCTTTCTACCCCTACGACTAAACTTAGAGGGATAAATGACAGTAGACCATCTATGCGCACCCTGGACATCGTTAGTCCCAGTGGCTGCGTGCCCACAAGTCCAGCATCAACAACTTACGAAGGCGCGCAATCTCCACCTGGATTGACTCCCACCACCGATTCCCAGCGGCCACGTACAATTGAGATAACCTCGCAGGAAGTTATTGTCCAGCACACCGACGCGCGTGGTGTCACTGTACGGGAGCTTCCGCCACCGTATGGGGCACAGCTATCTGAACTAGTCTGACTCGCAGTGAGTTCATTCCTTGTAACTGACCAAAGGCATTAAAACACATGCACGTATTATTCCCGCTCATGCAATTGCAGTACATGTACAAGTTGCAGGCAGGATACTACACGTTCATAGTACACATATGAAGGATCGCGGCTGCCACTTAGATTTACAGCGCACTAAGGGTGATAGACGGGATAAGGAGGATGGCTTTACCCGAACTCTCTACCTTGGATAATATCCAGTCCTCTACCTTCTAGCAATGACGCTACAGAATATATACAACGTACATTTAGTTTCTAACATCACGTATGACCATGATAGGGCGACATACCCAGCCGGCGTACAACGACCATGGCCTTGCCAACATCGACATTGCCACTTCATATGTATCCCGTTTGGGTTTCCATTGCATTGGGATGAACCAAGGTGGAAAGTGGAAGGAGAACATACATCTACCATAGTGAGCGAAATGTGCAGAAAAGTTGATATTCTAGCTTAAGTGAAAGAAGAGACGAGAGAAGAAGAAATCGGAGGTTGGCATGTACCCGTCCGATCTCGTCCGATCGTATATTCGCGACATCAGTGGCAGTGCCTTCGTTTTGGTGGGTACTACTCCACATTCAAGTTGTCAGTGGCCAAGATCGCTGACACGGTTACACTACGTGTACGACTGCAGTTGGTGATTACATCTATTGTTCTGCTTGTTCCGAGGAGGCGGGTGAGGGGAATACTGAGGCAATATCTTGAGACCGTGGTTGGCGGCAATCTATTTCCATCATGCATCGGCGGTTGGAATTCAGCCTTGTGATTTGACAGTTCGGAAACTGACTACAAACAAAACTACTGCGGAGCGTGGGTCCCAGTGTATATTCCTTCTTTAAACGCTTTCCGCACTCTCTTACTGCATCTTAACCATAGTACCTCATAGCCCCTCATGCACACTTCAGCCGACAACCCACAACCTGGAGCATCCATCTTCCCTTCACGAATTCTCGTAATCCTGTGCATCACCTCCTGCTTCATTGCGACTGCAGCCTTCGTCACGTCGTTCGTGCAAATCGCCTCGAGTGTCCCCCATTTCATCGTCCCCAGCACCATCGGATTTCTTGCTACTATCCCCCATTATACATACTTCTATTTCACTGCGCCGAAATCATCATCCACTCATTCAGATCCAGTCTTCATCACCCACACTTGGCTCATCGTCAGCTTCCTCCTCGCCCCTCTCTGGGCCGTCATTTTCTACGTCAATATCCTGTTCATCGTCGGATCAGGGTCAACTCCTGGCATAATCCTGACTACGATATGGTCCGGGTTGGAATGGCCTGTTCTTCTTTGCACCGCTTTGAAGTGCCTCCATGAAATCGAGCATTTGGAGCCCAGCAACCTTCTCATGACAGAGGACCAAAATACCGACGAGAGCAGGACTGACGAAACGTTAACGAGGTTGGACACGATAGCCAGAAGCATAAGGCCACGCGTCCTCTACTTTGTCTCAGCCTTCCTCTGCACAATGACCATGGTCTTTAGTATGGATGACCGGAAATTCGTCTGGCCCTTCAACGTCCTCGCCTTCCTCCTCACCGCTCCACACCACCTCGCTCTTTTCATCTCAATCGGGTGGTCCCAACACCCAACCCCCATCCTTTCTCGTGTCACCAATATCTGGTACTCCATTTTCTTGGTGGCACTCTGGTGCTGCCTGTTCTTCTACGACATCGCGGCTCCATTTTCAGCCTATAAATATAAGATCTTCTTTATGGGCGTCTGTGGGGGAGCTGAGTGTATCATCCTTGTATACCTCGCCATCCTTCATGTCGTGTTGGATAAACTTCAGGCAGCAGAGGG
>JABCKU010000112.1:0-29374 GCA_018221655.1 Myochromella boudieri | reverse complement strand
AGACGAACCACTTGAAAGCACTAAACTTCATAGCAAGCCAGATCCGCCTGCCAGCCCCGCCGCGCGCTGGAGGCTCAATGCAAATAGGGCAGAGGCCAACCTTATCGTGGCCCTTGCCCTTGACAAAACGAGGGGTATACAGATCGAGCGGCCGACGTGGAGGGTTGTATATCCCGCCTGGCTGTTTAGTGGGAAAGAGGTACTTGGCAGGTGAGGAACTAGAGAGAGGTCAGATGGAGGGTAAAGAGTGGACGTAAAGGGCTTACTCGACGGGTGAGAGGAGAAAGTACGAGCTTGCAGGGAAGCGTCGGTAGAAAAGTGGAAAGTCAGCGGAGATAGGCGGTGCAGAGTCTGCATCAGGGAAGGTGCGGACGGTGTAGGTAGGAAGTGACGGGGCGGCAGGTGACGGAGAAGGACTACGGCTCGGGCTTGGTGAGGAGCAAGCGCTAGATGGCGAGGGTGGGATGAAGTGGGTGATAGCAGTCCTAGAACGAAGAGTTCGTTTAGGACGTGGATTCCATGCAATTTGGTGGTCTGGGCGTTTGCGCTTCAAGTTCTTGGACAGCGAGGGTGAGAGATCTGGGGTCAGCGGAGTCAAGGGTGAGAGCAGAGCTAGTGGACGTTCAGGGGAAGAGTTAGTCGAGGCGGGTTTAGGGCTTGGAGTGCGTTGAGGGACACCGGCACGAACGATGGGAGAGATATACAAGTGGTCGGAGGAGAACCAGGGCGGCGAGGACGAGATTGGGCTACACCAGAGTTGGCTGAAGAGGGCATCGGCGGTGTACTTGGTCGTGTCGCTGAGTATGGGTGATATCGACGGTGTGCTATGCGCGATGAGGCCGTGGTCAGAGGCAGGCGAGGAAAAGAGGAAGATGTCGGGGCAACGGGTGGTCATGGCAGGAGACAAGGCAAAAGTTGTTGTCGCGTTGTTGTTTTCACTTCAATCCCCGATCCTCCTAATCCCAGAATCAAGCTCAATGCCATGGCCCATTATGTCTAAGCTGGAGTTTTCCCGTGTTCTAAACTTGAACTCCTGCAAAATTCCTTCTTCGCCCATTATGCTCTAAGCGTTGTTGGTATCCAGGACATAGTAAAAAGTTCGTGCTGCCACTGTTCCTTCAAGGTAAGTTTATACCTCACCTCCTGTGATCTACAGACCACACGAACTCATCCAAGTAGAGGAGAAAGGCAGTTTATTCGATCTTGATTCAACCACAAGGCGCGTCAACGCGCCTTGTCTGGCTGTAATCACATACCTTGTACCAAGTATGTATGTCCATTACAAATACAACACCTCGATCTTCAATTTGTTATGCAAAAGAGCAAGCCAAAATAAAGGGCGCCTTAGTGGCGACATGGTAACCGATGATGAGATCACACAACCAGCAACAGCATTAGCCTACAAGTAGATAAGGCACCAGTGATGGACTACCCGACGGTCTAAAAAGAAAATCATGTTCTTTTCCCCCAGCCTTCCATATAATACTAGCCAAGATGAATTCTCCATGCAACTTTTTCCCCCATGACCCAGGGTTGTAATGAATGCCCGTAAGTCATAATACCACCCCCACAAATCTCCACACTCAACCATTATTTCCAGGAGAGCCTATCTCCCCATTCTGGGCGCTACTTTAACGGGTGAATTCGACTTACCAGGCAGTATAACACGAGGACTCAACACATTTTCATGGATTTCATTCGGCGACGACGACTCTCCCCTCATTGACTTCGTTCTCGATTGCCCAGACTTCAACTTCCACCAAACCTATCGCTCATCCTCAATCTCCTCTACTTTCTCATTCTTTTTCCAACCCTCCACCTTGCTCTCTCAAGGGTATGTAAACGGTACTCATATCACAGATGCTCATATGGTAACTGAAATAACTCTAGGAAAGGCTTCTGCACATTCGAAGCATCCAATCCCCTGTACGTTATCCTCTACCTTATCGGTAAAACACTAAATAACCAAAGATACTTCAGCAACCCTCTGTCTCTCCTTGATCTCGAAGAAGTGCCCGTTATCCTCGACACTTCGAATCTCCCAACCCCAGCAGGTTTCAGTGCAACACCCACTTCCGCGTAGGCGTCCCCATCATGAACCAACACACGGTCGTTTAACCAAACCCCTGATACACAGGTCCAGGACCCTATCGACGACCACAACCAGCACCGTCATCCTCTCATCATCACACCAGGCCCAGTCACCAACCCCTACTCCTTCATCAACATCCGGGGACCCCACTTCACACACCAGCTCAACCCCTCGTACCTCAACACAAGCCCCAACTACCACCCCCTCAACCCCAAGTTCCTCACTCTCCACAACCGAAGCCACCCAGCCCCCATCCGACCCCCAAAAAACCCCACCCAAACCAACCAACCCAACCTCCCCCAGCCTCACCAAACCACTAATCATCGCCTCCGTCTGCGTCAGCATCCTCACCCTCCTCACCCTCACCCTCCTTCTCTTCCGCCGGCGAACCCTCCGCTGCCGCTCCAACTCAACATACCCCACCGACGTCGAAACACCTCCAAATGAGCCCCTTCTACATCCCCCATCCCACCCCCATCCCACCTCAACTCCCTCACCTGATCGTCGAAAAATTGTTATTAAGCACGCTGACGCGCATAACACTACCGTCGAGGAACTTCCTCCGCCATATGCTATATGGATCAGCTAACTTTCCACAAGCCCATATGTAAATGTTAGATTTGTAAAGTATCGAGGCTACAGTGTACTACGCCCCAGGGGACGCTATAAGCGAGGGTTTTACATATATTGTCACCTGAACTTCCTACCTTAGATCCTATTATTTCCACCTCCTGTGAAGCATCAAATCTACGGCTCTGCGATTTCTCACTTTAGCTGTAAACACCAGGTTTTGATAGGGCGCGAACATGCCTTGGGCGTAAAACGGCTAACAGCCCTGCTCACATCGATATCAAATGACGGATGGCGGAGGTGGGTGGGGAGGGAAAGGTGAACCCGCTGATCAACGACGCATTGGGTGCTGTGCGTTCCAAGGCAATAAGGATGAACTGCCTTTTTTGCTGCGCGATTTAGAAGGATTTGAAAATAGTTCTAGTTTCTATGGATAATACCATCAGAGGCAGGCAAGAAGAAGAGGAAGACGTCGGCCCGTCGGGGCGGTAGGCGGGTTGATGGCGGGAGTTGTAACTTGTTGACTCGTTGTTGAAGTTGTCACTTTAAACTCCGATCCTCCTCGCACTGCACACATTGCATTTCAAACAAACCTTTATTTTCCTTCCAATGTCCCATGAAATCCTCCACCGCGGCAGCCATGGTTTCGCGATGTAAAATCTAGTGCCAGCTTTACGTTGTTTCGGTCTAAATAACTGCATGTAGGTCGGGAAATTCTTGACAAAAACAACGGTCAGCAATGATACACCCCCTCCCGTATGATTTTTTAGCGCCACACTGTAGAAAGTAGTAATGAAGAAGGAGTGCAGCCGCGGAATCCTGCTTGTTTGGATTCCCATTCGCTTGGTTGTGCTACTAGCTCGTGACACTGGGAACGATCTCGGCGGCTTCGGAGATATATACTAACTGGTGCTCACTGTGGTCTTACTCTTCGAAGGAAAGGCACCAGTGACAATCTCAGCGTTAGCTAGACGCCCAGGAGACAAATCTCCCATGGGGATCGTTGTAGATGCCCCATTTTATTAGGCAACTCGTGGCTCTGTCTCAGGACCCATGATCTTGGACCCATCGAAGTACGTTCATATGCCCCGTTTCTACCGCAAACTACTATATATCCAGTCCTGCGTCCATTAAATGAAGTATAAATTTACACCTCGCGGATACATTTACAGTTTCCAAACTTACTTCCCCCCGCACCTCACAAATATCCCTCTACTCATCCACCTCCGTGTCTACCGTCCTCGCCACAACGGACTCAGCCGTACTCTTACGAGGAGTACAATATTACCCATCCGTTCAGAGCATGGCCCCAGATGCAACGGACACACGGCCTAAAAATAATATTTGCACCCATGCGACATCACGTGTATGCCCGTATGAGACAGACAAGTAGGGAGACTGGTGATGCTCAGGGGAACTTCCCAATTTACTTGTGTCACTGATGTGCTTCTATGCTCCTACCCTTCTTGTATCCCAATCTCACGGTGGTCCATCAACGGAGAGGCCGTAAACCGTCTTCTCAGCCACCCACTACACAATTATTTGGCCGTATTTTATTCAATTTTCTACGCTGTTCCTGGCCGCTTGCAGAAAATGTTGGACAAAATCGGAATATTTTTTCCGGTTCGGCGGAGCACGTCGTATATCAACAGAGCGGTAATGCCCCGACTTTGAAATATGCCCACCCAATACCCGCCCTTACCCATGCCCCCAGTTCATCCCCCTGTTCCCAGAATTCCAGGACCACCAGATGAAAAGAGGAAGGATGTCTGTGCGCTAGATTCCTAGTTCACTCACCCCCTCCTATCTCTGACTACATCGTCTTTAGTGATTAGCGCTATGGCGCTTACCGCCGACCTTGACAAATACTTGGAGCACCTGGAGCGAAGGATCGAGGAACTTGAACGACAGCTAGCTGGTCTTCCCAAGTTCACTTTGAGTCACGAGCCCGAGCCCGTTGTAGGTGGCAGTGGACGGTATGTAGCACGTAATACCGCTGGCCAATAGTATGACTTACAACAACATTCTTAGGCCTTTCAGCTTTAATCCCCGCGGTCCTGGTCTACCTTCGAACTCCGACCTGCAGCACACGCCACCCCCACCGAGTACCAATAGTAGCACACTCAGGGAGCCTCCAACAATTATTTACACTTCAAGCAGAGACCACAGTCATACCAACCCACTCACTCCCCCATACCAACAAGAAGATCGATCAAAGGATACACAGGGTGGGCCGGCTACGCCACTACTTCGTGGTCTGCCTGCATTATTCACAACATCTCAGGGCCGTCCGAGCGGCCGCAAAGGTGAGGGTCAATTTACTGGATTAGACAAGCGCTCACCCGTCTATCGCCGCTAGTATAACACTGGAGGGAAAGAAAAATATGAGTGGTATCGCCATCTGCAGGACTGAGCTTGAAATCTCGTTTAACATGATGAAACGGTTATGACATAAGATAAGATAAGACGGGAACAAGATCTAAAAATAAAATGGACATGTTGTTATGTACTTCCTCTAAGATTGAGCCGAATTTAGGGTGCGTCGGTGATGCGTCCTACCCGTTGTCACTGGGCTCATGGAAGTAAAATCATAAACACATCTCAACATTGCGTATAGCCCACATAGCGTAATAGGTGAATCCCTGATGCAACTATAGATGAGAATGTCAGTTGCCAAGAATGACAGCCCTTCAAGCGCCCAAAATTGTTAATATAAAAATCTTGCAACATTGATCGTCTTTGGTCCATTGATCATGTCCATCATGGGCGCTTAACACGAATGTCTCCAAAAATTTGAAGGCTATGACACAGTAAGGAAGCGATGGAGAATACCAGCACACGACATATCATTTTGGGATGTGTGGTGCGCGTGAGGTGTTCCAGGTACCGACTTGGGGGCGCGATCTCCCTAAACAATTATTTATACATTCATAGTCCAACAGCTGGGTATAGAACCATCCTATCATACAAAACAGTCAAGTATAATACAAATAAAAAGGAAGATAGGGCGGCAGGCAGGAGCGCAGGCTCGATTGGTGATCTATGAGGGTGGCTGTCGAAAGTCATAGAAGGTGTTGTAGTCGGCCCTGCCTCCATAGAGGCAAAAGTAGCATTCAAGCCCATCCCACTAAATAGTAAGAATAAGTGAAAGAATTTCACAAGAGCAACAGAGAAATTCGACACGCACCCACTTGCGTAGGTTGTTCGGTATGGCTCGCCACCTGACTCCTTGCCTTCTCTTGAGACACCAGCATGAATTGAGGCATCCAGGTAGAGCGGAACTGTAAAGAGGAACGGTAAGAAACAGCTTCAAGCATTTCTGTCACGATAACGGATAAGAATACATACTCAGTACTAGTGTACTCAGTACCAGTGGCGATGCCTGGAGACTGTCGATAGTTTCTGCTACCATCTCCCAGCTCGGTCGCATTTTCTCCAACCTTCTTGAGTTCCTCGGCTATGAATCTTACTATATGCAAAACTAATTCAGCAACGAAGCTCCAGAATACACTGAATACCACCAACAGATTCTCTCCTCATCGGTAACACGCAAACGAGGGTCAGCCTCTGAGCCACTTGCGCTCCCAATGAAACGATGAAGAAGCACTGCCGCGTTTTCGAAATTTGTCTGGTTGTATGGAGCGCTCATCTTTTGGAATTTAGTCGTTTTGCTTCGATGATAACAGTAGCGATAAGGACTGGGAATATCTGGACGGCTTGTCGGCCGTTTGGTGTCATTACACGTGATGGAAAGGCCCGTGCCCAAGCAGACAGATTGTATTACATTGAAGGTGATGTGGGATATGTGGTTTGCACGGGACTGAGTGGGCTATGCACGTGATAGAGATGACAAGACGTGCTGAGAGCAGTGGGAGAGTAAGCGAGGCGATTCGATCACCAGCTAGGCTTGAAAACGACCGAATTGAGGCGGTGCCGTTCACAGTCATGACAGTAACGACTATGTACTGGGAGAATGAAACGATGGGCGGTGCACACCCTTAACCACCTCTGCTTGACGCCAAGGATGAGAAGAATGTTTAATTAGAAATTATATTGTGAGAACATACCGGTTTGTACAGTGTACTCAGCGAGAGCGGGAGAGAATTAGTCGGTGCGGAAAGCATGGGATTATCGAGGGAAAATGATAATAGTCCCGCCTCTCCATACCATTATGTGCGAGTGGCTCAGTGGGTGTCGTTCAGATGGGCTACAACAGTCAGTGGATGATTAAAGGATGTACCACTGCGGGGTAGGGTCGACGGGCGGTGTTTATGTCTCAGGGTGAGGTTTGTATGAGGCTGGATATGCATACGGTCAGGCCACCTTTTAATATTCCAATAATCCTGCCAATGTGGTTGGTTAGCGGGTTTCCAAATTAGAGTGGCACCACTGATGTCACGTCACAGATATGTCAAGGCAGTGCAAGGCTGTGTGGCACGTCAAGGGAACTGAGATAGTAATGATCAGTGCAGAATAAGCATAATATGGTCTACACGCTTACTCTCAAGATCTGGGAGCTCAAGTAAGTTAGACGTCCAGTCTTAAGAGATGGCTAGCAACGCAGATTACGGACATTGGCGAGTTAGCTAGAAGGTAAGTATCAGCCTAAGTTCAGCTAAGTTCGTCTATCCTTTCGGTCGGCCCGTGCTGGAGTCTAGCGGTCCGAAATTGAGCTATCAGCTGCTAACACTTACATATCTATCCGACATTTAGTCGGAAATCAGTGGCGATAACACCGTATGTGTACTCCTTTGTACAGTATATAGACGCGAAGATTCATTACTGAAGCCGAGTTTCTGGTCCATACGCAAGGGCTGGCTTTCGAAGCCCTCAGTAGTCCTCAGTTTGAGTCACCAGAGTTCACCACCGTACATGCACGGCTTGCTCGGCCATGGCCCAAAAGGGGTTTCTGGATCAAGTACCTCAGTTCTCAAGCACAATAGTGACAATCGGAAAACCATCTCACACACCTCACAGTGTTATTCGCATGACAGTAGTTGATCCATTTGGGCTATAAAAGAACATGGTTTGTGACGGATTGAAGTTCGGCCCCTGCTGATCAGACGCCATCGCCGCTTACTTAAACTGAAGGTTGCGTGAAAGTCATAATGATATAGTTGTGAATTTTTTGAAAATATAAAGTGATCGTCGAGAAATTCGAGATCATAATGAAACCTTTTAGCGAAACACGTATGAAGGGCTCTTCGTTTTGTTGAGGATTTGCGAAGCAGGCATAATAACAATTTTTGAAAAAAGAATTGAATGCGTACCCCCGTAAGAAACCAGCCTACGACTCAGGCAGCATCCTCGTCTGTGAATCCGATACTGCTGCCATGCTTCAAAGCAAGAGATCAAGCCAAAAGGTCGCCTTCAATGGTACTGAATATTGTAAAAATGCTTCAGTCTAGATGTTGAAGTACACCAAGTGAGCTGCACTTACCTTTCTTTGTCTGTTACGAAGGATAGCAATGTCGGAACTCCTTAATCCGCCTTGTGGGGTGGCTAATGTTACAATCAGTTAATTTTTAGGCACCCTCGTAAGACAATGTGAATACACTGCGACGACGAAGGAGCCTGTTGGGCGGCTGTCACTTGCGTACGTAATCATAAAACCCGTGCTCCGCGTCAAGAATTTGGGTGGCGACTTGGACGCCGGTTGATATTGAAGATATGAGGCCAAGCGCCAGTCTCACGACCCCAGTAACAAAAACAATCGATGGGCGAGGAGCCATGGCATCGAGCTCGTCAGGCAAGGGAGGAGGCAATGGTCACACGGTAATATTCGTTGTTGGTTGGAACCAAACCCGGCGAAAATTCATAAATGATTCAGACAAGATACTAGGGAAGTGTAGGGCACGACACACCGTAGGGTTAATGGAGAGGATTGTACCAAACGTTACTCGGAGGCGATGGGTTTGAGAGTTTCCATTCGACGATGCAAAGATGGTAGATCCATCGTGACGCGCAATCCGATTGCACGACCGCTGCGTACCATGACGAAGATTCTACGACCATTTTGCGACGACAATTGTGGCGAGAACGTGTTACGCGACGGTCGGCTGCTTATGTATGCACGAATCCCCTGCCCAACGACAAGGAAGTAGCGGTGAGGCCGACGAGGGCCAGATACTGACGACATAATGTCTAGTATGTATAACGGCTGGTCACCAGCCTACCACTGACAGTCGATATTCTTAATAGATTCTAAGATATGAACGTAGAGGGACGACAGTAGGAATATAGAGAGTGGGTGCGAGAGAGGTATCGACCCAATAGGAAGGAGAGAGGGCCAAGTGGAAAGTACTTGAGAGTGTGACCATGGTCCCTCCTGCCGCACTTGATCCCAGCCATGCTCAAAGAAGATGTGGGTCCAGCTATTTTCTACAATTATCGACATTGTGCGTATTCCAGCGTTAATAACCAGACGACCCTATTCCATTCATCCAGGCGAGGTTCCTTACGGGCAGTCATTTCAATTCAGATATCCCTCAGCCGTGGTGTACGGCACACCGTCCCCACCTCCTACCTACGCTACCAGGTTATCCAATGTGGCTCTGCTTCCTTCTCGTATTCTTTCGTAACTATTACGGTTGTTAGTGTTAGCGCTGCAAAGGCTTCTGTGGTTTTCGTTGAGGCTATTGAAGGCGGGGAACCGCAGCCGTCCCTCTACACCTTGTTCATCTGTGGCCGTAGCCCATCGCGGGCTCTATCTGCCTATTCCTCACCAAACAACCTTTGTTCACGTCCACTACATTATTCTCAGTAGTTCTGCTCTCGTATCAAACTTTACTAAAATTGTAAGTATGGGTCAACAAACAGTATACATAAGTGTCCATTGGGCACGCTGGAACTTTTGGGGTCACTCGGCGACCAGCCGATTGAATAACCGCTGGTTCTTGCCACGATACTCTTCACATTTCTGCTCGAGGAGATCTGCATTACACAGTTCCGCACTAGTCTTCACTGATTACGCTTGTCGTTAACCTCGATAGTATTCGGTCGATCGATAATCCACTCACCCTTGAGCCACGTTGCCAGTGTAATCAAACCCCTCTCGATTATGAGGCGTTGCAGTTTATCGAATAACGGCTTCATCATCCAGTAGTCCGACAGTTTCAAGGCCTCCAAAAGAAGGTCGACATCATCCATATCATTCTCACATATCACTCCTTTGTAGGCGAAATCTTAAGTAGGCATCAGTACACTATCGTGACTAGGGGAGGGTGGACCACTGACCAAGAGTAAGTTGTACACACCGACTGCTATAATCCCCAACATTGATGGTTTTAGGATTAGAAAAAGAAATGGAAACATTATCGCTGTCCATCCCATTCGTAAAGGCATCATACAAGAACGAGCTGTACGTCGCCAGGAATGCACGGTGGCCAAGCAGAGGCGGACGCTGCACACCCCCTTCTTCATCGTCCGAAATGAACACGACATCAATCAGCACTTCATCTTCTCGCATTTTCATGAACGCTGTACGAAGCGACTGGTTTGAATCAGGAGTGTCATCAGCAGCCATTGGCTCGAGTCGGACTTGTTCGACCTTTTCGACGCCTGATGCACAAAGAAGCTTTTCGAAAGGGGCCAAAAAGTCTCCAACAGGGTAAAATGGATCCTCAGCTTTCTTGTCGTTCAGCAGCAGTTGGGAGCCACAGTGCCATACCCGTTCAGTGTTTGTATTGAAGGGATCACTGACATTCAAAAATAAGGGCTTGTCGTGCAATTGTAACAACAGGTCCGATGGGTTGGATTCGTCGCAGTTGTTGTTAAGCCACGTGTACGTTTCTTCAAGATCTCGTAGTATGATCATGCTGGTAGGATAATCAGGAAATATTCTGAGAGCCAAGGTTTCAAGGTGTTTGACCTGTTGTTTGTCAATAGATGAGGTGAAGTACATATTTCAAAACATAAATATACGCACAACATCAGCGAAAGTCGGCTTTCCCAATTCCGAATGGACTCTCAGGAGGAGATCGTCTTCATTAGGTTCATTTAGGAAAAATGCCCGCTGGGTCCAGGCAACTGCTTCAAACTTCGACAGGAGAAGCTCCCCAGGGGAGACAATAGGAGGCAGATCAATGGCTACGTATGCTGATGGATCCATCCCGCTTGGTGTACTAGCTGTTCTGCGCCTAGATTGGTGTCGGGGGATAAACCGAAGATCGTCCACAATATGCCATGGATGTGTCGCCGTTCGTGATAGCCTGGGTAGGATGTCGCGGTAGCATTCAAATACGGTTGTAGCTCTTCCTTGCAGCTCAGGTGACTGTAACGGGACGGCATCGTGAATAGCGCGGGCACATTGTCTAAATGTTTGGAAGTCCAAACTGTTTGTGGCCTTTAACCCGTACTCCACGAAATGGCTTTCTCGATCCTGAAATTCCCTATGCAAGAAGCATGATAACCCGTCGAAGGCGGCCAAGAAGAGGGCGTCACGAGCATAGAAATCGCTAGGTTGGCGCAGGACACGGTTGCAATCTGGAAGACGGATATTACTCGAGGATAGTGTGCCTGCAGAACCACATATCAACATAATCAACTCTTTATAGGACGCAACATCACGTTCGGGTAGTACCCGTGGCAGATCTAGCAACGAAAGAAAAGTAGCCCAGGAAAGCGGTTCAATTTTAAGGTGGGCCAGACCATAGGAGAACGCTGACACTGCGGGCACTGTTACGAATCTTCGCGCAATATCAGCTGATATGTCTCTACGAAGCATTTTAACCTTGTTTGCTGGCGATAACGTGCCAGGCCTGGTGACGATGGGCCAGATAGGCAAACTTTGGGCGATGCTCTGAAGCACTGGTGGGACCTCGTGGATGGCAAATTGCTCTCGGAACCATTGAGATATGAAATCCCTGGAAGGGTTATCCAACCGTCCAGAGAAACGATCTAATACTGTGTTTTGGATGGCTGCCATTGCTGAAAGGACATGATCAAGTGTAACCGCGGCCGGAAACTCTTTCCGGGAGAAAATGAGCCTGAGGAACTGCGGCAAGCTATGGTATGCAACGACCGTAAGGCTAAGATCGGAAAGTACTTTGCACAGCTTTGTTTCCTTTTCACTGTGTGAGAGAAGGACAGTTGATGGATCTTTGCAGCTATTGATTGAGGTATAACACCCAGATACAGTTGTCGCCACAATAGGGAGACTACCGAGCTCTGAAATTGTTACAGAGAGGTCGGGTTCACGATGGTCCCAAAATTGCGGAAAGTACTTCCAGAATTTCACAAACCAAGCATGTTTTTCTTCGTCCGTTGCTGCTTCACCTGTTCCTTTGATATGGTCATGAAGAAGAAGCTTTGTGGCTGGTATAGATAACTGCTCGACATTAATGCCCACCCCCGTTAAAGTTTGAGGATCTTTTTGTATAAGTTTGGTAAAATCCTGGTGTACGAGGAGCCCGTTGTTTGGAAAAAGGGTATGGACAATAGGCAAAGCTGTGAAGTATTTCTTACTTTGAGGTTCCGCACCCTCAAACGTCGTGAACGATTGATCTGACAGAGGGAGAAGACAGAGGCCAAGGAGATGACTCGGAGCTGGAGCGTCCTCAAGACAGAGGAACTGGATGAGGCCATGAATGTCCTCGAAGCTTAATTGCTGTACTGGACCGTGCGCGGAGTGAGATATCAGGTCCCTCATATAAGATGGTGTCACTTGGTCGATCTTCGTTTCCTTAATTGCTCGCTGGATGACTCGATGTGGCAACAACGGAATGGGTGGCTTCAGTAACTGAAAAACTTTTTGCAACGAATGTTGGCCGTGGGATAGCAGGACCGCTTCACTAGGTAACAGATGACTAGAGGGGTTGTATGCGTGCAGAAGGATCCTTTCTTTTGTGGTCTTCAGATGATTTTTATAGAACGAAGTTGTAACAATGCCAGATATGTGATCCTCCTTCTCTGTATTGCCCGGCCACCACTGGCGATTAACACCATGGCTTGCAAGTAAATTAGCCAAGAGTGAGATATAAACAAGTGGTACAGCTTGCTCCAGTAACCAATCATGATAAGTGGACTCTGCCGAGTCAAGTCGGTCCATTCGGATTTGTCGACGATCATCAGACAATATGAAGGGCGCGCTGAGATGGACAGGTAGTGAAGTGATGGTAGATAGTGGCATTGTTGAAAAAAGACGGTGCGTAGGTTTGGTAGTTGTTGACTCCGGATTTTCACTGATTCGAACAGCAAGTGCAATCACAATAGGCGAGCGCAGCCGGTGTCTGGCCGACAAAGAGAAGTGACTTGGCAGTGGAAGTGACATGGAAACTACACGCCATGAGGTTTGCCTTGTCCCGCAATGTATATCGATATCTTTGGACTTGCACGTGCTGGTATCATATTTGGCAACGTTGTTGGATATAGCTTTCCAGGGAGATGATCTCGACGAGGTGCTACGACGATGGATGGTGATTTGACAGAGTGGGGTAAAAAGAAGAAATTCTTCAGCAACGTTCTCGAAAGGTGAGATGAGTTCTTCCATTACTCGTCGTACCGTCCAAACTTCTGGCCAGGCGCTCTTACTCGTAGCCATTTGTCGGAGCGGAAGACGAAAAATAGTCTAGATGTAATATTGGTTAGGTGTATATTAAAGTTGGAAAAAACGTACACCATCATATCGTTCCAAGGAAATATCAAATCCAAAAACTCCACTCAGGCAAGCAAGGTGGTCGGGATACATTCTAATAGATATCAGATAATTTACAAAGATGGTTGAAAGGAAGCCGTACTCTTTGAGGTGCTTCAGCTTGAGCTGGATTGCCTCACCACGACCTGGCAGGGCATCTTTCGAGGGGTCTATAAAAAGTACTTGGTCTCCTGAAAGGATCATTGGAAGCTGTTTATAATTAGTATTGCTCTGTTTATGCAGCATAACTCGGGACTCACATCTGTTATATGAAACATGGTTAGAGCGCCATATCCGAATTGTCCGATAGTATTACTTTGGTCAACTTTTCCTCCAACGCCCGTATTGCAAAGACCACGGAAATCCGCATCGGTGAAAAGGGAGTTATTATAGAAAATTACTGATGGACAATTCTGGAATTGAGCCATCTCACGTTTCAAAAGCCTTTCACCTAGTGACAAGTGCTCATCAACAAGAATCCCAAAGTGTGTTGCTCCAGCGTCTGAGGCATTGGCCAGAAATTCTGTCAATATCTGGGTGTACGTATATTTGGCCAAGGTATTCCTTATTGTAGTCCTGAACGTTTCCCCCATGGCGATGCTCGAAGGTACAGATCCAGGGTATTTCAACCCGAGCCGCTCAATGGCAAAGTCATCCGCAAGACCTTCGTCAACGCCATGATAAGCAAGATGGACCCCATCCTCCAATTCTACTAAGAATGAGCGTTCTGCAATGTCATTATACAGGATAGTCTGTATGGGTGAAAGTCGATATTTGAAGTCAGGAACTAGTACTTGGGAACGTTCCTCATCACTGATGGATTTAGGCAGTAACCGCAGCAAGCAAACAGCTGCTTCAGCGACGGACTCGGTTGGGGTCATGTTCTGTAGAGAATGCAACTGCTTCAATATGGCTTTGCTAGACGGACTGAGTAGGCGTGGATGAGCTGATGTCAAATCAAAAGAGAGAGAGCTGACGCACATTTTTGAACATCCCGCGCGTACAAAAAAGTCCTCGGCTTTCTGGCCAGAGAAGGCAATGGGGTAGAAACCGGCAGATGTATAACTTCCTGAAAACACTGCACACTCCGTTGGCTGCAACCGAGACTCTGTCGAGGTCACGGGAATCCAATTCTGTCCGGAAACAGACTCACGTAAAATGGCCATATCATCCTTGGACAAAACACGATTGATAAGCTCGTGGACAATATCGTAGACACTATCGTAGATGGTGCTCTCGTGTCGCCGGTTAAGTACGGCAGACAATTGCTTTACTATAACAGAAACTGCGACAGGCTGATCCCACTTGAACAGTTTGCGAATGGAGTGGTCTGTCGTGACGCCTTTTTCGAGAGGGGAGAGGACCAGGTCAAACAGCCTCCTCCTCAAAATGTCGTCTCGACAATCTTCGGGACAGCGGAGTCCTTCGGGCGTTGGTAGCCACTTGTAACGGATTTCAGGCATTGAGGTCAGAGCAAATCTTGTATTATAGATGACAGCTAGCAGGTTACGAGCACACTCGCGATCTCCATTTTGGACTATGAAGTGTATGCGCTCCTTTATGAGATCACTGGACAGTGATATGTGCATAATATTCAGAACGCGAAGATTATCCACAAGATCCTTTTCAGTGCCAGTCATCGAAGGGAAACGTGGAGAATGGCGAGCAAAGAGGATTGCCAAAGGAGACGCTGGATCGATGAGATCGCGAGGACATGATTTAGAAGCCAAAGCTGTGGAGACAAATGATATTTTCCCCAGTGTCTCTACCAGCTCTCCCGGGACTTTGTGTTTGTATTGGGCCATATACCGCACCAATAATTTCTGTGTTTCCGGGGTTTGTGCTGTAAGGTGGCCCAGGCCTAGCCGGAGGAGTTCGACGTCGCCAATATGATTCTGCGATAACTGGTCGACCAGCCGAACGACAGATGAAGATATGCGAGATCCATCGAGGATTATGTAATTTGGCACCTGCGGGATGCCCTGTAGTTCCACCGAATTAACGCCAATCACCCTAGATCCAGCCTGTATACGAGTTCTGGATGCGACATGCGGTCTTGGATAAATAGCAAGGGGGAAGATTGGAAAACGTCGTAGTTTGTGGCGTTGCGTGTCAGTCAGCTGGCACTGAGCGTATTTGGCAATATGGTTGAGAAGCCCATCTGCGGCCGCTTCGTCTGCCTTGAACGCCTCGATAGTGTCAATCGTCAAGGCATCCAGCAGGTTGCAAAGGTTGTTCACGTCGCTGAACCTTTTGAAGTATTGGAGTGCCGATCGGGCAGCAAAATTCTGGTCAAAGAACGGGATTCCAAGCTTCTTGAAAAGTAAGAGGGTTGTAGGGTGCAGGCCGTTCTGATCAAAGATAGGCGACATAACAGGTTTAAGACCATCCTGCACAGGAAGTAGGGGAAATTCCTGGATCATTTGGTACAGAGTATGTCTGTGAATCCAACTTTGCATCCATAGCCAAAAAGTTGACAACCAACTAATGTGAGATGATTCAGGTCCACTCAGGCCAGAGATCACAGGGTACTGCTTGAGGTACTGTAAAGCAATCTCGGGGGTGAGAGGCCGCACGTTGAGAGTCGCTGAGCCACGTTCCCTCAACAGGTCGGCGATAACAGAATCGAGATTTCCCAAGGGTATCGCAGTTGCATCGCGAGCTCCAAAAACGTTCACATCCGCAGCTTCAAGCATCGTGTGATTTGTGATAAACCAGTGATCGCGCTCCAATGCAACGCAGGGACCTTTGACCACAGGTATGAGAGGGAGGTCGATGATGTACTTCAATTCGCCGGTTGAAAGAAGGTAGCGAAGGACAGTTGGGACCATGTTTTGCAGAGCGTTCGTCAGAAGAATTCCTGAATGCGCCTGCAGAGGGGTTTATCAACATAACATTGCAATGTGGATACAATCAAAGCTCCGTACCATAAAATATGCATAGGCAGTCTCTGGCAAGAGAGGCCTGAAGTGAAGGCCACTCTTCTTCAGGAGGTTAACAACTTCCCTGGGTGGACGCGTAACCTTCATCCCGAATGCCGCCAAGGTCCGCAAAATACTTTCAAATTCTCCTCCTGTTCCAATCAACACAGACTCTAACCCAAAATATTCCTTTTCACCACCGAAGGCTGGCCAGAGTGAGCTCTTCGATTCCACGATGCGTTCTAAAAGGTTCTTCGGCAGATGCTCCCAGTACCCGCTATCTCCGGACTGATTCACGCCTTGCGCAGGAGGCCATGCCATGAAAATGTCATTGATTCCTGCATCTTTAAGCATGTGCAGCATGTACATCCACGTCTGCGGAAGGTACTCCTCGAATAAAAGGCTGTTCCACTCAATCAATTCGCTATGAAATGTTCAACAGTCAACCTCACGCAACCTCAACAAAGAGGCAGAAAAACACACCATTGATCTGTCCGTTGAGCAGGCTTCTCCTCCCTATTCAACAGCCGTGCCCTTGAAGACTCAAGAGCGAACAATCCGTGGATATGCACAGGAAAGTTCGTGTGCAATGGTAGCGGAAGGTACGTGAACAACCTTCCGAACCCCTTCTGCTCTGTCTGCAAAACACTCGTCTTGACCGCAATCGCTAAATCCGGCTGGACCCTATGCCTATCCAAAACACCTGCCGCGTCATATCCCAAGCGCCGTGCGAGCGACGCAGTAGCCCGTTCAGGCCTGAACGATGCATGTATAATACGCCACTGCTCCGTGCTCGTCTGTCCATTTCTACCAGTACTCGTTTCCTGCAAGTCCATAAACGAGATGTTCCTCACGTCAGGAGCGTCATGGACTGTTTCTAGCAGGATCTCTGGTGATTGTTTCATCACCGTTGTCGCAAGACACACCATGGACCCATCTGCGTCAATTTCGTGTATCTCGATAGTCCGGACGCGCTTCAAAAACAACATCACGATCCGGAGATCTTGGTCGATAAAGTCCATGAGGATCTGCTTTATCTCTTTTGGCGTGAAGACCTTATTGCTGATTTCGCTAGGCGTGGTGCGCAGCGGGAGCCGCACGATCGTTCCGTTGAAATTCTCGACATTTTTGCCATCGGGGAGGATGTCGACTTGGAAGATGTTGAGTGCAAAAGGTTTTAGAAGCTCTGGGCGGTTAGCCTCTTGCTTGACGTCTAACTTGACGTCGCCTTTGTAGATGAGCTTTAACGGATCAAGAACAGAAAGTGTCGACTCCGAGAGAACTTGCGGTGTGTCCGTCATCTAATAAAGAATTTGAGATGCACAATAACAAAATCCCATAGAAAGGCAAGCGTACATGGAACGTGGACCGAAAGCCCATTCCAAACTTCCCGATTTTACTACCAGCCCCACATCAGAAAATAAAATTAATCAGTAGAAAAAAGACGAAAAACTTACGACGCGTCTCTCTTCTTTGACGAGTCCCATAGTTTCGATAATGAATCGAAGTCCTGCTCAGTAAACACAGAATCATTGTATGCAAGCAGCGACGATCCTCCTACAGCGCCATGCGAGCGGTTATCCAATACGAAGATCTACTCCCAAAAGTCAACAAACCCTTTCCAACGCACGAACAGAACCAATACACCTGTTTCGATGCCCTCGCATCCTCAGAGTTTTGTAAAATCTCACGAAAAAGCCCTCCCGAAGGCGGATAGGTCCCCAATACATGTCGTATAGCCCCAACATCCGAAACGCCCATCCTGATTCCCAATCGATACTACGAAGTTATCAGATATCCTTGAAGGTAGCTGGCCTGGCCTGGAAACAAAGCTGGGGTGAGAGTCTAGGTCAAAATCGATAAGCCTCGTCGTAGTTAAAAGGGAAAAAGCTTATACTGACCACGCGCCAGTAGACCTCACAACCAAACGACCCGATCAGAACAGCCGGATTGGATCGCGGTCTCAATGACTAAATGTGTTGTAGATAGGCGCCTAGATTACCAAAGGGTGTCAATAGATAGCTTCTAGCGCCTACGAAATCCATCACCTTGGAAGTGCGAAGGGACTTTTGGAAGCAGATAGGCGTTGAATTGCCCGCACACTCGCCGAGGAGACTTGGCTGAGACTTTCCAAGTCTCATTTCGGATTGGCGGAGTTTGCGGTTTGAATCGAATTGTAAACAAGCATTATTTTCCCGGGTTATTCGAGAGTTCCAACATCTTGTATCAACGTCGATAGAGAAAGAATAGTAGAAGGCACACGAGGCTATGGTGTTGCAGACAAGTTCAGATTCCGCTTCCAAATGCAGCGACGTGTCTGTTTACCCATGTGCCAAATACATAGTCCACGTCGCGTCTCCATTAAAGTTGGAGTCTTCACGCGGCAGAGGAATTCCAATTAGCAAAATCGTAGTAATATAACACATCTACTGAGTGGATACTAAGTACCCACATAAAAACGACAAGCACGTTCTACCGTAATCACCATGCCATCCATTCTAATTTTATGCACGTTAAGAGTCTTTTACGTCCGTTGTCGCCATACTCTGCATGTCCATATCCCCTGCATCCCACGTCCAGTTTTTTACAAGATCACTGGTTCGAGTATCATCACCTCTCCACCCACGGCACAAGAAGTACGCCCCGCTATCAGGGTTAGCCTTGGGCAGAGCATCAGGGAGGATAAAAGTGACATGGTTGAAATGAGGGACGAGGATTTTGCGCCTAAAGTGTGCGAGGAGCGGGTGCGGGACGTGTCTCATTCTGTAAAGCGAAAGTTAACCGAGAGAAATTACCGCAAAAAAGAAAATCAACTTGCAATAAAACACCACCTTTTCTCCTCCCCACACTACCCGCAGTCCTCAACCTCTTCTTCGCAAGAGCCATGACCCTCCGGCACATCTCCAAGCTCTTCGCCACATCCTCCATCATATCTCCACTTGGCTGCACGCCCACATCGGACAGTATAATGTCCACCATCCCATCTCCACCAGCGTCCCTCAAAGCCGCCTCAATCAGAGTGTCCGCTCCAGGAAGCATAAAATCCGCCTGTATCCTGTGCACACCCGCAATCGGGGGCATCTTCCGCACATCGACAGAGACGACGACGCGTCCTATGACACGTGTGTCCCAATCGGTATCTTTCTTAAGTCTGTATCCGTACAGCGTTGGAAAGAGGAGCGCCCTGAGGTTGAAGATTTCCGCCATGCCTCTGATGGGCGACAGTACAGATGTCCTTGTTTCTCCATCCGCAGAGGGGTCTCGCCTATGCGGTGGGTTTTCCTTGATACCAGCTCTCAACCGCGTGATACTGGTTTCGCGTTCGTCTGGGTTCATCCGGAGGTTGTCCGCAGCCACCTGACTCCAGGCGCCAGGGGCAGCCCCAAGGTCTAGCACAGCCCGCACATCACGATATCTAAGGAAGCGAGCATGGAACGTGTTGATGCTCTGGAGTTGATATGCAGAAAACGCGTAAGTTCCTTGAGTATGGAAGACTCTGCCCCCAATTGGTGGGTGAGGCTTGTATGGTTCCCGAAATGATACAGGTGACTTCAGCAGAGTTCTACACGCAGACGTGAAGTTAGGAGTGAAGGTCTGGCGGATGACCATGGGCGGGGTCACCCAAGCATTTTTTGCAGAAACTCGTTGGCGTGACAAGACAAATTTGAGCCTTCCATGTATTTGGCAGTACCCCCTGAAACAAACTCGTACTTTCGACTTGTACATGTTGAAGTATGTGGCGGAAATATTGAGGGCCCTGCACGGCGACGGCCCGATTATGTTTTTCACCCTCCTCTGGAGGCCATTAAACTTTTAAACTCGCATGCAAGCCTTTCCTTCACTACTTGAAATTCTCCCACCTATACTTACCTGTTAACACCAAGTCTGCATTTGATCATGAGAACCTATCACTTGATTTGATCTTACACATACAAGGTTGCTATTACTTTTCACCCAGGAAATCAGGCAGGGGGTTACCCAAGTTTACCGTAACTGCCATGCCTACAAGATCACCTTCCGCCCCGAAGACGACCATGAAGAACGTTCAGAGGGAGTAGGCTTGAACCAACCCTTGTCAACAGGGCAATAGTATGTTCATTTCGATTTGTTCCCTCGTACCAAACTCAAAATTTGGCACCTTAGAGCTCCGCATTACGCAATATGACCCATGTCCAAACAGCGTGTATGCTTCCGTAAGTCTCGCCCCGGGCCAAAAGGTATCGCCATGCCCATGCCTCCCTCCAAGAGCAATGGCTGAGATGGCGAAGTAACACGGGCCCCCGAGGCCGAGATCACACTGGCAGACTCGGATGGCCTTTGGAGAATCAGGCTGAGCGATATATCCTGGACCTTGGGCAAGATGAGTGGTACAGAGTCGAGGACAAAATGGGCTGCACCAGAAATAGCCGATGACTCCATCAGTTGTATGCTTCAGCCTACGATGCCGTTATCACAGGTAAACGAGCAGAGGAAGACGTCGTAGTAGTAAGCGGTCCCAATAAGAGAAGGGCAGGGCTTTTTGATGCGTTATTATCTCTGATATCCCTGTTCAACTCCACACTCTCGTGGCTGGCGCTCCCTTTGTAGACTCCGGTATGCTGCCCGGCGACTACTGTGACCCAAATGACTGAACCCAGTATCTAGAACCGCAAAGACATCATAAACAACGACTCGCCTCGCACGGCATAGCACCACACATCTTAGGATACTCTTTAAAGCAGATCCACGACATAGACACCATAACTCCCAAATAATCACAACAGATGCAAGGGCGCCAAACTCCACTTCATTGATTGAGCAAGCCACCTTACCGAAGTACTGGATTCATTTTTCAAGGCAAATATGGATGGAAGGTTACAAATGCATGTTTCACGGCTTCCCGATCAAGATCTGACTATCGTCACGGGCAGCGCTCTGCAGCGCTTGCACTGCTAGTTGTGGGTCAATTTACATAAGATTTAGGTTCGGCCATTTGCTTAAATTCCGTGATCAATAGCATTTTTCCACACTATACGATCCCTGCCCCCTTCCTCACTTCTATCATGGATGTAGTTCGAACCGCCCAATGCAACACCTGTCCAGTCTTCATTTTGCTATGCAAGCGAGTAAGCCACACTTGAGGAAGCTTGACGGTCGGTAAGTAACGACAAGTTGGCAGATGAGCATAGCATCATCGGTTCACATCAATTGATATTCGACATTCATCATTCACGGTTCTTGTGCCTCGAGGCTCGAAATATATTACTTGTCGAGCTCTGTTCTCTGCTCGTCAGTTTCGTTGGTCTTGGGTTCTGCTCCTGGTCACAGTAAGTGAGCGCCTTTCGACCTGCTATGTTTATTGCATTGCCTCTGACACGTGCCTCTGGGGCGCAGCAGCATGACGAACAACACTGTTGCAAAGTGAGAAGGCGCTGAAGATGGATTAGCTGATGATCTAAGGCCGGTTTCAAGCTCTACATCAGAGGTCTTTGTTCTTTTCCACTAGCCTTCTTTATAATGCTAACCGGGAGGAACTTTACGTGTAGTAGCTTTTGCCATCATGACCAAAGACTACCGCCTCAATCGCAATGAATGCCTGTATGTTGTATATTATCCATTATTCCCCCCCCTGGATTCGTACACCGACCTACTGTTTTCAAGGACCCATGCTCAAGTTCGGGACGATCCAAAAATTCAGCTCGAATTACCAGAGAGCATATCCCCAGGAACTAATAATATAATTTCGTGGACTTCATCTGGCGTTGAACCTGCGACCATTAAACTTTTTATTGATTGTCCAGACTTCGGCTCGCATACAACTCAATCGCAAGGCATCTCTCCCTATACTCCATCCTTTCTTCCACAGGCTACACATACCCCTCAGACGTATGTAAAAACATACTCACCTCACAACAGCTCATACAACTTGCACAAATCTAGGCCACACTCCTGCACAATCAAAGCTCGGAACCCGTATGTTCTTCTCTGAACGCGTCATTAAATACAATAATAATATGGGACTGAACTCGCTTTAGAAACACACGTTCAATCCTTGATTCTGGCGAAGTAGTCGTTAGATTCAATTCAGACTCGGCAACACTTTTTGTGGCGACTTCCGATCTGACGTCTTCCGACACAGCGTCTTCCGATTCAACAGCGTCTTCCGATCCAACAGTGCCTCCCAGTGCAACAGCGCTTTCCGATTCAACAGCGCTTTCCGAGTCAACAGCGCCTTCCGAGTCAACAGCGTCCTCCGATCCAATAGCGTCTTCCGATCCAACAGCGCCTCCCAGTACAACAGCGCCTCCAGATTCAACAGTGTTTTCTGATTCAACAGTGTCTTCCGATTCAACAGCGTCCTCCGATTCAACAACGTCCTCCGATTCAACAGCGTCTTCCGATCCAAGAGCGCCTCCCGATACAGCAGCACTTGTGTCTTCTGATCCAACAGCGCCGCCCGATTCAGCAGCACTTACGTCTTCTGCTTCAACAGCACCTCCCGATCCAACAGCGCCTCCCAGTACAACGGCGCCTCCCGATTCAGCAACGCTTTCCATTTCAATCTCAGCGTCTTCAGTGCCTCTCAGCACAACAGGGCCCCCCGATACGAAGCCCAATCCCCAACCACCTCAATCCTCTCCGTCCATAGGAATCACACTTTCACCTATAACCACGAAGAACAATGGCCCACAAGAAACCACGAAAAACAACAACCCCTCGACACCACACCACACAAGGCTAACCACTACTGACTCACCTGCATCTAGGGACCCAGCTTCACCTGCCAACACACCTTCGGCCAGTATATTGATCACATCTCCCGCAATTCCGGTGCCCTCAACACGATCCCCGACCATCCTACCATTGATCCCTAGTTCTTCGTCCACAACTTCTTCGATAATCTCAACAGCTGGTGCTCCGCCAGGGCCACCAACAATTCAAGCAACATCAGGGATGACTAAACAACCAATCGGGGCCATCGTTGGAGGAACTATAGGCGGGATCTTAACTGTGTTAATTATCCTAGCCCTCCTAATTTTTTGTCGACGCCGCAAGCGACTCCGCCTATCAGAATCCTCCATACCGTCCTCATCAGAGAAGAATAGTAAGTTAATCACATTCATATCGTCGAATTAAAGAACGACTTTATTGACTTCGTGGAAGCATGGAAGGACCAGGTTGACAGGGCATTGTTTAAAGCCAGATCAGCGCCTGCACAGATATATGAACGTTTAATCCAGGGCAGGGATAGCTCTGATCTTGACCGCCTCTCGACGGATGGACATAGCTTTGCTGATGTCACCATCCAGGACGATTATCAGCCGCATTTAATGATCGCCCCACCGTCGACACCAACGAATACATTCACGAACAAGCAAGAGAAGCTTAAAAACCCGTTCATTGATTACGGTAACCCTTTGGATGTAGGAAACAACAGGTGGGGTCTCCCTGGCTTCGATGTTCGCTCTGGTTTTGAAAGTCTGCTGGGTGGTGTCCCTGATAGCGGGAAGATGGACCCTGATATCGAGAAGATGGACCCTTTTGAACGAGAACGAGAAAAGCGTCAAGAAGCACTATTAGAAGTAATGCGTGGGGTACTGGATAAAACGAATCAGCCAAGAGGTTATTCATAGGATATGTTGTAGTCTGATCGCCAACAGTAAGTGTGGCTGACCATACGTGTCATACTTACATCTGGTGAGCGTGTTGATATCAACCTCAACGACTCGCCTAACCGCGTACCTCGCATCTAGGTGAAGGGATTGTGCCATCGTATCCTTGTATAGAAGTGTTGCTAGGCCTTTCGCAATTGGAATCAGAGTCATCCGAAACCAAGTATAGACCAAGTACGAAGGAGGGTACGGTGTGAGGCTCAACTTCTCGGTGCAATGAAGAACTGTGGGTATGACGAACATTATATATGCAACACTATGCAGTTTAGTGGACTGTTGGATAATCACCTTGCTTGCCAGGGTTTCTGCCATTCGTTTCTAATATTCATCTTTATTTGTAGAGTAGAGCACTCCTGCCTCCTTGGTGTATGCTCAGCCTTGCCTTTCATTGACTCATTCAAGTGCAGACAAACCTCCATTGTACGGTGCCATTTATAAATGGGTTCCCGTACAATCTAGCGGCTTGCGTTCAAGCAATGTTTAAGTCACCGTGGCTCCACGACAGACCCATATAACAATTTCGGGGAATATTCGGTTCATATCTGTCATGAAACTACCTGTCATCCCATATGCGCTTGAGTGCTTGCGCCACAGGTAATTCAACTTGAAAATAAATCGATTCTCCGTCCGAGACTATAATTTGGGATATATGCAGCAAGAAAAAATAGAGTACAACCTATCAGGGCACAGGCAAAACTAGAAGACCAAGCGGTAACATGTAAAAGCGAAAAAATGATAGCAGCAACAGAGAACAACACAGCGTAAGTCGAAATCGAAATCGAAATCGATGGATCGAAAATACACTCGGATAGAACAAATTAACAATGAAACAAACCCAATAACGAGTCGAAAAAAGACACAGCAATGAGCGAGTGCAGAAGGGGAGAGAAACGAGCTCGGGAACAGCAATAATAGATCTAGCAAAATCTGAACAGAGAAACATACTATCCACACCCAGAAAATCACCCACGCGTTCTTCCAACCCCAGACGGAGCGCTATCCTGGATGATAATCTTAACCTTTGGGTCGGATCGCCCCCCGCCACTGCTACCACGATCGCGAAGCGTCCCGCCTATTTGATTTGCAACGTCATCATCTGCTCGTCTAGGGTCTGAGTCGGAGGGATAGCACTGCCATCACCCGGCCCATAAGCTCGCTCAGAATTTATGTCCTCATCTGGATAAGACAACCCCGTCCTGTGCTCGCTCGCCACACTCTGGATCAAGTCCGACGAAAAGATATTCGGCTCGCTAGGCCTCCCAACATCGCTGCCCACCACTCCTTGCCCTTGCCCTTGATTAGCGTCCTGTTGCGACATATGCGTTGGTGGACCCCCCGCCATCCTATTCACGTCGAGGTTCGGGACATTATTGTTATTGTTGCCGCTATTCCCAAGCCAAGGTGTATTCCACGACGTCCCAGCGTCGGCATTATCTGAGGACCATGGTGAAGAAGTATCATCTGGGTTAAACCACTGTCCAAAATCCAGTCCATCGCGGCGGAACAAGCCCAACGGATCAAACTCGTCCAGTGAGCCCGCCACGCTCTGGATGGAATCTGGCGCGAAGATCTGCGCTGTAGATCTAGACATATCAGGCCCGCCCCTGCCCCAAACAACGCCACCGGCCCCTCCCTGCCCTTGACTGGGGTTCTGCCCTGATGCGTACACCGGCAAGCGTCCCGCCCCATTCACGGTGGGGTTTGAGTAGTAACCATGATTGTTATTGCTATTGTTACCACGATTCAGAAGCCAAGGTGGGTTCCCTGAACTCATATAGTACGCGTTCACACCATTGCGGTTATGTTGCTCAACTGGAGACTGTACCGGAAGACCACTAACATCATCCGGATTAAACCACTGTCCGAAATCCCGCTCGAAATTAATATCCCCGTCGGGGCTGACCCAGCCCGCTGAGTCAAAGTCGTCCAGTGAGCTCGCCACGCTCTGGATGAAATCATTCGAGAAAATCCCAGCTCCGGACATGTCCAGCCCGCCTCTCGTCCCATTAACCCTTTGCCCTTGCTCTTGACGGGGGTTCTGCTGCGATGTAGGCGTCAGTGGGCCTCCCGTCCCGTTTACCTTGGGGTTCGGAATGTTGTCGTTGTTGTTGTTGTCGCCATTCCCAGGCACGTTCATGGTAGGCGGCGGAGGTGGTGTTATCTGCTGCTTGAGTTGGAGAGATAGGGCCTTCCGATGAGGGCGGCGTAACTCTACTACATAGGTCACGATGTCGCCTATTTATTTCTAAAGACAAAGCCACGCACACCGGGGATCATACTGTCAGATGAACCGTGTCCTAGGTAGCCTAGGTGCCCCATTGCTGTATATGGGAGTACATGGGGGGTCCCAGGTACAAGCAGGTTGCCGCATTCGACTATAAAAGAGGCTCAAAGAGAGTAGCCTATGTTATTCTTGTTGTGCACAAGCTCACAAGGGGACGATGAGCAAGGAGAAAATGTCGAGAACAGGATGGTGGTTTCGGGTCAAGACTGTCCAGAGTAAACAAGTGTAAATACGAAGGATCAACCGTTTTCTTCCAAGTCCAACTCTGGAGAACCGTCCCTTGTTCCAGCCCTGCCCCAGTTACACTGTCCACGGCACATCGTTTTTTATTATCATACCCACGCTGCGCAAAAAAAAAATGGGGTCATGACTCATCCACTGCACTCCTTCAACTTTATAGAGCAATCTGGGACGGCCAACATGAAACCCTTCTTGGCACAGAACTGACACCACCGAGAGCAAAGTTGTATTCATTTATATTATTGTCTCCCATCATACCCAACTCAATAGGCGAACCCTTGGGTCCCCCAAAAACACTCAAGGAGATAACTACAGCGTCAAGGACGAAATCGGGCTACACGAAAGCCGACTGTGGTTGACCGTAAAGTCCAACGATGGTGTACTTAGGCCCACGATGCCGTTACTAGAGGCAGGCGTGGAGAAGAGGAAGACGCTGGGACGGGGCGCGGCCCATGGCGGGAGAGAAGCAAGACATCTTGACGCACTCCCTCTATAGAGTTCCTGGTACTCTGTTTGACGTCTACTGCGTTCCAGATCACCAAGCCTAGCATCGAGTACCCTTGAGACATCATAAAAAAACGGCTCGCATCAAATGGTATGGCGAGGCGATTCCATTTCCAGGCAAATACGGGTCGAATCTTGCATATGCGCATTCCACACCTTCTCGATCAAGATCTGACCATCGCTATGGGCGGCACTTGCAGAACTTTAGCTATTCGCTTAAACTCTTGTGATCAACAAAGTATCGGTTGCTCAAATTCTTATCAAGTTCAGCTTGTTTTTCATACTATACGGTCCACGGTTCCTGAGTCGACTTTGCCTACCAAGTATTTGAAACTTTCTTTATGGCAGTAGCTTGAACAACGTAATGCAACACCTGTTCATGCAAGCGCCAAACGCTGGGCGCTGGCGGTTAAGAACCACATCACATCAACCGATGTTCGACATCACCATTCATGGTTTCGTGTCTCTAAAGATATTATCACAGTTGAGCTTTAATCACTCCAGTTGGCCCCAGTTTCTACATCTACTCACAAAGCAAGCACTTTACCTACCAGATATTCCACATTATCTCTAAGACATGCGTCTAAGCTCACAGAAGAACTCGGAACAGCACTAGAAGAAGCTGGTGATGGATTTTCTGATGATCTAAGCCGGTTTCACGCTCTGTATCAAAGTTCTTTGTTCTTTCCCCTGGTCCTCCTTATAATGATAACCAGGATGAGCTTTACGTGCAGCTTTTGCCATCATGACCCAGGGGTGCAGCCTTAATCGTACTGGATGCCTGTGTGTTGTATATCATTTTCGGATATTTATATGTTGACCCACCGTTCATAGGACGCATGCGCTGATTCGTGGCGTTCCAATTTTTCAGCTTGACTTACCAGACAGGATATCTCGGGGAAGCAATACGATTTCGTGGTCCTCTGCAAACAATGAGTTTTCAAGCGTTAACCTCGTTATCAAATGTCCGGACTTCAGCTTTCAACGAATGGGACGATTCTCCTCCCCCTATACTCTAACGTTTTTCCCCGGTAGCACACCTACCTCTCACACGTATGTAAAGTGCACTCTGCCATAACTGACCATGCAACTTAAAACAACTCTAGAAAACACTTCTGCACGATTGTAGCTCAAGAACCGTACGTTCTTCTCTGAATGCATCGTTAGCAAAAATTGATAGGTGAACGAACACGCTCTAGAATTTTTGGTTCAATCCTTGGTTCCGGCGAAGTGCCCGTTATCCTCGACAATCCAAATTCCCCAGCAGGTCCTGCCGATACAATACCCGATTTTCAGACCTCTAGGTAGGTATTATGTTACCATTCACGACATCGTTAGCTCTAACTAAACTTCTGATACTTAGGCACGAACTCCAGTTATCAGCCACAGCCACGCTCACACCGACAACTACGGCAGACGACAACCCCTCCTTGACCACACACCCAACCCAACCAACCTCTACCCGCCCACCAGCTTCTGAGGATCTGGCTTCACACAATAGTACAACTTCAACTGGCAATGCACCAATGACAGGACTGAAGCTCTCATCACATTCCCTGAGTACCTTCCCATCAACCCCTAGTTCTCCACTCCCAACCGCTTTACCAATTTCAACCTCTGAAACCTCACCAGGTCTAGTTAAACTCCCAATAAATTCGGCCGTTATCAAGCCACCGACTGGGGGTCCGGCTTCATATGGCAGCACTAAAACACCAATTATTGGTGTCTGTGTGGGTGTGGGATGCAGTCTTATTGCTATTTCTGCTATCCTTCTATTCTTCCGACACCGAAAACGCAGTGCAGATTCCAAGAATAGATATCTTAAACCACGACAGTTCCTTGAAACATGCCCAACCAAGTCTCCTGCCTCACGTCCATCGGCCAGGCCATGTTCTACATCCAAGGCCAAGTTTGGAGCAAGAAGTGGCAGCCGGGGCATTTTCATTCACAATAGCTGCGAGCCCCCACATACATTTTCATCGTCGTCTTCTGCTACTGCTGTAGGAGGAACATCCATTTCTAAGGTGCCCTTTGTAGCCAAACGCTCAGTGGATACCTCAGCTCCTCATAAAGCACTTATGGCCCGTGATAGTACTTCATCTTCCCCGCAACCTGCGGTATCTCCCTCTGCTTCACAATGGCCACGTAGAACCGATTCAACCTCACCTGAAGTGCGCAAAATTACTGTTCAGCACACTGATGCACGTGGTGTCACCGTCAGAGAACTTCCACCTCCATATGGGTCGCAGATATCTGGGCCAGCTGAATTTCAGTGAGCTTATTACTTGTAAAAACCCAAGGTGTCACCAGTAGCTGGCAGTATGATACATCATTATCTTCTGGTGACAACAAACAGGTGATATATCAAACCCTCTGGCTCACAGGCCCCAAATGATATATCACATAATATCAGTTGTATATAATCTCCCAGGCTTAGCAATTAATATGATATATCAATTATTATCCTCTTCTACCTTC
>JABCKU010000111.1:0-42486 GCA_018221655.1 Myochromella boudieri | reverse complement strand
GTTGACATAGTTTGTTACAAGGTAGTGATAGAGGATGTGGCCGTCCAATGCGGAGTTGAACGTATCGAGTAACCTTACAGCCCATAGAATTAGAATGGCTGATAGAGATGCAGACTGATAAGGTATTTACCAAAGAAATACAATCTAACAGTACCAGTAAATGTAGTATGGTTAGTACGATATCGTCGGCCATCTTAGATGAAAAAAACAGTACCATTAACTTAAGAGATAAAGGATCTCTCCGAGTCGATGGGCGCGTGAAAAATGTAAACGTCTGAACGCAAGTAACGCCCCAGAGCCTATGAAGGACGCAAGGCATTGTGAGAAACCACACTACGATTAAGCATTGGTGAAGATACGTACGCCATTGCTATGAGACCACCAACGAGGATTGGCCCGAGCGTAGTATCGAAGGACGGGAGCTTAGTTGGCATTTGTGACGAGGGACCAGCCTGAGATTGCGGAGGAAGAGACATCTTTGCCCTTGGCAATGACAGTGCAAAGATTGGGGTACTGCGAGCGAGAAGCTCATCTTTGTTGTGAATTAAATAAGTAGTATTAATACCCCTCCCGCGTCTAGGAAGGATCGATGGATGACACTTCCGCAATTGCGGTGTAATTCATACGATGGCGCCTTGGACGGAGAGGATATGCGTACACGTGAGTGACATATGCCACCGCAGTGACCCAATCGGTATCGCCAAGAGGGAACAAACGGTTGTTAATCATCTGAGGAAAGATGGTCAACCAAGCTACCGAGGCGAAAGGGTCGTCTGAAACGGTATGAGAAGAGTCTGGTAAGAACAAAGTTCGAACTGATTGAGAACATCAAAAAAGATAGTTTAAGCTCAAGTCAAGAAAATCTTCAAGATGGCTAGTGACAGGTCTCATCGTGAGGGAAGGCTGGCCAAGTTGGAAAATCTGTAGACGGAGGATCACCTGAAAATGAGGACGAAATTTTACCATTCCAAGCGAGAGCTCGACAGGAGTGGCGACACCGTTAATATATCTTTCCTCCCCCGACTACGGGTGGGCGGACCCATGACTAGTGATTACCTATATCAGCACCCAAGGAGATAGAGTGGACGAGAAGTATATCAGATCATCACATTCTGATGACAGAAGTAATTGCAACATAGCCTAGACCATTACGATGTTTGAGGCTCTCATAACTCAAATGTATATCTGCGGATGCTGTGAGCTTCGAGACAGTATATTTGGGAGGTAACTGGAACATGGTGCATGGTGGCGGTGGACGCGATCAAGTGTCGTGAAGCATAGATTAGTTCGTGAAGCATAGATTAGTACGCGGCTCACATAGATTTGATCTTTAATGCAAAGTGTAGTTATCACCAACTTATATCGCGATGGCTTGAGAATACATACCATTGATTGCCTATTTTTGCTCCCATCTAAGTTTCCATTCAAAGATATGTAAATGAAATGTAATATCCAGGTAACTTCAGATCGTAAGCAAAAGAGGGAGAGTCACAGGGTATCAAGAGTTTCACCTGTCAGTGTCGGATGGGCGGATGATGCAGAAAGTGGCGCTGCAAAAAATAGTCATACCCACTTGCTTCGACATAGTTCAGCCTAGCCACTCTCGTCGGCTGCCGATCTATAATTCACCAGCTCTAGGGAGCTTCGAAATTGAGAATACCAAGACATACGCTCGATGACATGTTCATCATCGATGAATATCATCTTCGAGTGGATATTCAACGGTTCTGAGATATATCTGATAGCTATGCGCTATGCGTACCATCGGCGTACACCCGAAGTAATGAATAACGACTGGCGCTTCCAGCTCCCCCTCCTCCAAGATCGTCCTATCATCCAGTGTACGATAGTATCGGGCTCGCCGAGACTCCACATCTCTCCCACGGTCTGCAAGGCATGTGTACACCGAGACCAAGTATAAGCTTGACATGCGTACATCTCTTCCGATGATACGGCGGCAGTTACGGGTAGGATCGGTTAGCTTTCCTAGAAGCTGCGGTAGCTGAGCAATGATGATAAACCTATAGTTAATCTAGAGTTTAGTATACAAGACTTGGAGTTCTGACCAGGCGAATAACGTTTATATCATCTCCAGACATTCAGGGAGAGAAAGCAGCTATCTCCCCATATCAAGGCCGAATCAGGTTCATCAAAAGCTATTTTTCGAATTACTTATATCGTTGACTGCACCCGGTGCTGAGTCCACGATGATTGTCAGTGTCACAAGAAGTTAAAGTTTAAACACACCTATATCAGAACTTCTAGACTTCTGAGCTGATCTATTGGAGCTGGCTAGCAAGACATAGCAGGATAAAAAACCAGTCAGATGACATCAAGGACCGAAATCAGTGTAAACATACTACGAGTGCCTTTGAAGCGCTCTGGACACGCTGGCCAAGCAGATAGTTTTAGCTCTCTAAGGTAATCCAAGTTTTGTTTTACAAAGCTTCAAGTTCTGGTGGTGAAGAGATAAGTGATGCGGCTGCCTCAGGCGTCAGGAACAAGCCAGAGAACCAGCATTCACGTTCCAAAAATAGCCTCACCACACATGACGGCCCTCCCCCTCCCTCCCCAGTCCGAGTCCTACTGTCCCGCTACGAATCACGATGCACTCTCTTCTCATTTCATGCGCGGCAAGGACAGTATAATGTCGGAGCCTTTGCCCTCAGTAGACGACGACGATGTTAGTAAGAGCTTCAATGGATCGATCAGTGCTAAGTACATTAAGTTCGCATTAGAAGGGTAAGGCCCTCTTTGTGACACACGGTATGTTCTCAGCTCATTTACATTGATCCTGTCCTCCCAAAACGCGGGGTTTGTCAAACAAAGCCAAAGGTTGAGCGGCACGCTCTCGTGCATCGCAAGTGCAAATTGGAATGATCTGGCAGGATGGAAAGCGGGGTCCAGCGGCCCTCTACCCCCGATCCACAACCCACTCTCCTGCACCTGTGGCTAGAACTGGACAGGGAGCCTTCGTCATGGAGGAAGTAATACCGGAGGGACTCGCGTTCCTGGTGCCCACATCGCTAAGGTCAAGCATGAGTTCCATCGTAGACAACCCATTCGGAACGCAGCTCGCTAGGAGGGCGATGCGAAGGTGGCAAGCGTGTGCGTGAGCAGTGGACATACAATGAATGAGAGAACGCCGAGATGGGCCGTGATCCTTGGTATGCGAGATGACGTTGACATCGAAATCTTTGATGAATGTGACGAACATAAGTTTGTGCGCAGTTGAATAGGTGATTGTATGACATTGGTGATTGCAATGATGACCCCATTTCAGAGCGGAAGTGATATGTAGATCACCAGGACTCAGGAGGCGCGCGCCTAGCTCTGTTCGCTAGGCCATACTTGATGTGCTGCGGGGTCCACCATCAAGAATGGCGGTGCTCGTAGGACCGTAGTTGGTGTTTAAGAAGAGGAGGTGAGAGACGGGGGCTAGGCTAAAGTTGACAGGTACATGGATATGTACCAGCTGTCTAGACGAATGTGGAAGACAAACACCCTGTCATCCAACTAGATGCCTACGGCCGAAGCGTGAACATAATCTGCGATAGCCCATGAGCTTGTCGACAGCTGCTCGTTCAGTGCCTTGATAGAAAGCTGGGGTTGTGACCGTCATTGTCCTCCTGCTTGGGAACACGGGTGAGGGTACAAGTGTACTTGAACCAGCCATAGCCAAGTCCGAGTCCACGGCCTGATCTTTCTCCCTGGGTTTATGGGGCTGTGAAGCTCCTCTGTCGTTGTCTTCCCGCTCGTCATCAAAGCCGCCTTCCCTGGCACTGATTTCAAAGTCCCCATTTCATGGGCCAAGACGGCATGTTTCGCTACCGTGGTGCCGGTGATGCATACTTACTCCTGTAGAGTTGATGGTACCAGGTGCGTTGGTGAGTATCGACCGTTTTCGAACCGACGAGGGCCCTAGTCGTGACCCTTGAAACCGAGGGAGTGATGGAGGCGCCGTTGATGACGCCAAAGTCGAAGTTGTCAATGGCGGGCGGTGGTCGGATTATTGATGTATCATCGTCTATCCGCTGCTCCTAAATCATGACTATGGGTGCCATCTGAGAGAGTGACAGAGGCGTTGTTGATGACGCCAAAGTCAAAACTATCAATGGTGGGCGCAAACTACATGTGACCAGTGGGCGGTGGTCGGGTTGTATCGAGGGTGACAACGAAGATGGGACCCTTGGGTGCGAGTAGTGGTGACCAATCATTGGCTCGTCGACGTCTATTCACTGCTGCTCGATCATAATTCCTGGTGTCATCGTAATTGTAGCAGAGTCTGTGGACCTAGTAGTAAAACTGGTTGCAGCGACTTTGAGCACGAATGAAAGCTGCGATATCATAGTTCGGTAGCTGGGGGAGCCCGCTGATGCGGAAAGTGAGTCATCGGGCACCTGTCTCCAGTGGAGTTCTGCACGAAGGTGGGAAGTGCACCACCACTCGGTTGGGCATGGAAACGAGGCAACCACTGAGTTACATGTAAGTAGAGTTGGTTTGGTCCACTGAGAGTAACCACTTACTCGTGGGCCGGATGAGAACTGGGGTGGGACCGTTGAGAATCTGCGTGCGAGTGCGGATAAGAGTGCACTTGATCCTGCCTATGAAGTTGTTTTTGTCCATGCACTTGTGTCTTTGACATCGTTGGAATTGCACGTCGCATCCTCGTCCATGTTCTTGTCTCAAACACGTTTATGTGGCCATGGCTATGATGATGCGGCGGCTCCTCGATAGACCGCCCAGTCTTTGTGATTTCCGTCCCCTGCTAGGGTGAGCCCTCTCCGATGGACCATCTCTACTGAAGAATAGTGAACAGCCGTATCCGTGCGTCACACCACAGAGAAATGAAAACGTACAAAGCTTCCTTAGCGAGTTCGGCCACGTTGCTCATCCTTATTAGTAGTTACGTTCGGCCCACGGCACCATCGACATCCTGCGAGTGTAAGTTCTAGTTTGTGGATAGCGCAAGCAGAAGGTATATCGTGAGGAGTACATAATGGAGGATCTGATTCTGCTGGGAGGAGAAAACGCGAGCCTCGATTCAGGATGTCTGACTCGGACGCGTTGTTGTCACGTGCGACGTGATGTTGAAAAATGTGGTTTATTTTTAGAACACCTATTGCAATTGTCACTTGCTTTCCACAAGCTCTTCGCACTCAGCAACCTATTCCACGGGGACCCCCAGCTTGTACTAATAAACAAATCACTTAGAGTCTCACATCCAGGTAAGTATTGGGTTCGAAGATATTATGCCTCTGGGATGTGGGTTTGTAACTCTGACTCGATGAACGATTGGCGAGCCCGGCCTCAACTGCGGTAAAATTTATCATAATAGTAATGTCTTCGTATGTCTTGAAACGCCAAATCACCAGGACGCACCCAGATTGCCTTTGTTATACTCTTAAACAAGTACTCGGCTAAGTTGAGCCCAGATTTCATTGTAAATGATCTCCACAAATGAAAAAAAAAACAAGAATGCATATGACTTGATGCCCAAGTGACGGAACACGCCTCACTGAACTGGATACCGTAATCTGGCGACGCGCTGCCACGTCCAAAATTATAGCAGTATCATCCGTTGTCATCAATCAGTAACTATAACTTCCAGCACATCAGGTAAGTATATGAGCTTCAGAACGGTGAAACTCACCCCAAGGCCTGCCTTCAGTTGGTTTTTACGAACTGAACTTGGAAATTGAAACCCGATTAGAGATATGTCAAGGAAGCTATTCGTTGTTTTCTTTAAAAGAGGTGTGTACCAAGGGTTCGTCTATACTTCACAACACTATATCTCATGACACCCGAGGAACGAACCCAATATCAATTAATTGGAAGAGTCATTCTCTTCAACTTATTGAATGTGGTTGTAACGACACTGTCCTGCGGTACGAACATCATAACATTTTCATGTCGCCAATCCTGAAGTGCGCCTTCCAGGATCTATAATTTTCACCGCCCTCTTTATACTCACTTCAGATGCAGTAGTATTGTAAGAGCTTACCGTCCAGCATGGTAATGATGTAAATAACTTCCACAGAGGAACACAAGTATCCCGCTTGCGACTACGGGACTGGACGTTACGCGCAGCGTCGGTTGTCGGTTTTCTAACCGTCAGTGTGATATGTGCCACCCAGCTGGTCTTTCTAATCAACATTATCTACGGAGCTCTGCTGGATAATCCAGACCTCCCGCTCTCCGTAAAACTGGACTTGGCAAATCAGCAGGGCTATCTGCTAAACATTGGACAGCAGTGGGTTTCTAATATCATGGCAAGTTTGATTCGCACTATAACCACCCTGCTCACCTCTGTATTCTTCTATGTTGTACTAGCCGATTCTTAGCGATTTAATCGTGATATGGCGAACATGGACACTTTTCCCTCAGCATAAATATCTCATTGTGCTTAGCTTGGTTTTCGGCTTTGCAACCTTAGGTGAGCATCTGCTACCATCCGCCACACCATCAGCTACTAATTTTGTCACCAATCCCCAGCAGTTGGGATCACACAGGGAAGTTTCATATCAAGTTTGAGTTATGCAAGCTACGTTACAGCTGAGACTACCTTGAACGGAACATTGAACAGTCTCGGAACTGCATTCCTCGTACTGTCGTTGGCAACAAATGGCGTTGCTACATTTTCTATCGCAAAAGGTGTATGGTAATCGTAAAGCCCGTCAATTAAGCTTCATTGTCTTATTCACTATTTAGGGCATATCAGACTTTTTTTCATAAGAATCTCAACAAGGGTCAACGTCGTCAATTCCGTGTGTATCAAATCTTGTTTTTACTTGTAGAATCAGGGCTTGTCTATTGTGGGCTACAGGTTCGTTGTCCATAGTCCGCATATTTGAGTAACTCACATACGTGAATCTCAAGATAGTAGCACTTATCTTCGACTTGCTCCTAAAACGGGACGATTCGTCGGTTGCGCTGCTCGTTGCAGATGTCTTCTTTTGGAACCTTTATACTACATCGTCGGTATGTGTGGGTGTTGTAAAAACTTTTCTTGATAACCTATGACCTGACCACAATGCAGGCGATGTATCCTGCTTTGGTGATATTCCTAGTCAGGCAGCACAGTTGGGTTGATTATGAAGACCAGAGCCTCTCCAATATTCCTGATTTTGCTGACTTGGAAGTACTTCACCTCTCCCATATGTCTGGTCTGGCCGAGCTGGAAGCACCGTATCCCCCTTCTACCGAAGTATAATACATTGATATTAGGAAGCATTTGTACAGTAGAACAGTCCAAATTATTGTTGTGGTAACAAATTATCGGGTATATAAGAACGAACGTAGTACGCCTCTTCTTCGGTGACGGCACCTATTCGTAGCATTCACTTAAGAAGCCTCTAGAATCCCGCAAGTACGTAACGTTGCCCTATGTTCCCGGTGACTCGAATATAATAATCTAGGTGCCATTATTGGCGTCTTCTTACCAGGTATCAAGGTAGTATAGTGCTGTGCATATGGTAGTTGACGCGATAAAGGTATCGTGCTGACGTTAATCGGACGGGACAGCGTGGGCGAGGTCCAGGCGCGGCTCAATCGACAATATATAACTTTTCGATGATCGAGGGCTATAGCGCTGCAGGAGGAGGGTAGGCGGTCGTTAAAGTTGTCGTACACTCCAAAATTTTAAATCGAGGCCGGGTAATGTGGGAGAGCTCTCTATGGGTTCATGGCGTTGGGGAGGTGTTAGCGTTAATCTTCAAAGATTCATAATTGGTGGGGGTGCAATTGACGCGTTACCCCTTGAATGGCTTGAGGTTGGAATTTGGGGGATTATGAGGAGGATCACAAAATGTCACATCCACGCGAACGTGAGTGTGATGTTTCCTGTCCATCCTCTATTTTCTGCTACGGTTTAACTCTTGCACAAAGGCATAGCTCAGTTTGCAGAGCATTGAGCAAGTGTAAAATCCTCTCGTTTACTATGGTGACCCGTGTTCGATCCGCGGTATCAGATGGTGCGCAGTTGTTGCCATATTGAGCTCTATAGTTTTAATCATTGCTGGAACAAAAGGGTGGGTACAAGACGTAGATCTACTTCCGTCGGGGCTCCAATGTTTTGTGTGCGTTTGGTTTTCCATTCGATCTGGGGTGACACCTGAGGCCAGAGTGTTGGCTTAACATTTCAAAGCACTGAAAAACATATAAAAAAGCTCTCACAATGTGAAGAGATATTAGCGGGGCTTATATTGGTTCAAGTGTAGTTGGAGTCCTTCCGGGCGAGTTTTAGCATCGTAAGTTGAACCAGCCATCGCTGACACAATATCATCCACTATAACTTGTATGTGATGGGGCTCACCTGGCCTATTATGCTTCTGGCTCCACATGGAGATTGTCACCGTCCTCTTTCGTTGTGGGTACCGTGCGGGGCATTCACACCACCATATCAGAAATTTTGTAATAAGAGAGCTTGTAACCTGGGTGAAAGCAGGAAGTTGGGACTCATTGCTCTCCTCGACGCGAACACGCAGCACACACGAAACGAGAGCCAGTGGGGGGCTCGCACTGTGCGGTACGTCTGCTCGTGATGCCTCCAAACCTTTTTGAAGGGCAATAAAGAACTCGGAGACCGGCATGTGTCGAAAATCAATCCGCAACTCCTCTACCATCCTACAGGCAGAAAGGAAGTGAACCAGCGTATCATCTTTTACAGCCACGTTAACCAGGCATAGGCGTCGTAGGAATGGGGCGCACGAGTGAAATGTGGGGAGGAAACGATCAGTGGGCGTGAGATATGTGTCAGATTCTAATGAAAGATCCTGAAGCGCAGGAAAATGGATGTTGTTCAATTTTCCGAGCGCACGCCAGGATGCGAAGAATGTTATGGCGAGTGTCGAAAGATATTTGTGATTGATAAGGTGTGAATGAGTATCATCGAATGGGTGATTGACGTTGACGTTGAAGCGGCCAAATTCGAGAGACAAACATTGGTAAAAGATGGGTAGAAAGATATTGGTTGATAGGATATCTCTGATATCCAGGTGAGTCAACTGACTCCAAGGAAAACCAAAACTAGACTCCTTGTTCATGTACGGTTCTACTCCAGGAAGAAAAAGCGTGGCAGATTTCAGGCGTGGGAGTGCATCTTGTGAGTAGGGTCGAGTAGTGAGCCTCAACTGCCAAACATCAACTTGTAACTCGTGCAGTTGGTGGAGATATGGGACGAATGAATCGAGCAGCCTCGGTTTGTTTGGGGCATTATAGTCTTGGTCTGGATAGGCGTTGCTGAGTCGGAGCGTCAACGGAAGATTTTGGGTGTTTGAGAACCACCGTTGCGGGACTCGCTGTAGTATTGGTCGCCAGTCTGATGCCTTTTGCAAGTCGATGGAGAGAATACACCATAGAAATGGGTTTCCTTTCAAGGCGTCTCTCCAAAAGCGACAGACTTGGATGGTAGTGAGCAGTGTCGGTTGCGCAGGGGGTAGAAAGGTGTCATATATGAAATTAGAGGCGATGTGTCCAAGGAGCTCGGCCGGTAGAGTTTCATTTTGGGGCAGAAAGGAGGACTGATCGCCTACGTTTTTCTGTCTCTGTTGTGCTGTCATCTGGTCTTGCATTTACCGCGAAGTTGATTGCAGTGCATACCAGAATTGGTGAGACCTGGGTTTGGATCGAACAGTTGGGAGAGATAGAACCTAAAGCGTGGTGGTGATATACTGATAAGATAGTCAAATCAGTAATCGTGATTGGTCAGACGAACAATTTGTACCACAGCCACCACATGGCTCCTCACTAGTTCGTTCTGAATTTGTTCACTACATAACGGAGATTGATATATATGTAAGGACATTAACACTCACTTGGAATAATGACCCCTTGAAAGCTTCTGACTACATAGCAGGCGTCGAGTTCAGAGGACTGGCGCAACGGGCAGTGAGGCCTCAATTCGACGGCAAGTCGCGAATATGTCGCGATTCATTCTAAACGGCCTTTAAATGATGCTAAGCCTTCCATTGTAATGGAATTGTGACGGTACGGACGATACTGACCGGCTTGCAAAGAAAATCCAGAGGAGGCGTTTCGTGAGGAGTCTTGAAGTAACTGTCGTTTGAAGGAGGCGGAAGAGGACGGAAGATTCCGAAGAGGCCATCAGTACTCTACAACAGCCGCGTGCCATCACAGTTTGAGAGGCTATTGTTGGAACATACCAAGTTCTGGCACCTGTTCCTCCCACTCCACCCTCATCCCATGAGAACTTACTGCTCAAATTTATCCTCTTCTAGACTCCTGGATCATCCTTTCGACGGGTATCACGGAGTTAAATAACATTTTGCCTCTAAAACAGTCTCCCTTCACCTCCCACGATACCTGTGAAGTTTGAATGACTCCAAAGAAGAGGTGAGCCTTAGTGTCCCCGTTTCCTGCTTCAAATCCGGTCAAAATTTATCTAGATAACTAATGCTTACCACATTCTGAGGAGGTCTTTCATTAGGACACGTTATGCGTCTTGTCAACCTCATAGTACTCTCACCACGGGAGCGCACTCATATAACTTGGTGACGACGCGTGAATCTGGGCATAGATTTCGACGTAGGCTTGATGGGACGGTAATGATAACAATAGTGGATTGTGATGATGAGCACGAACGTATCACCAACGAGAAGCGATTAGTGGTGACGCTGTCAGAGGCCACTTCGAACTTAAACTCGGTATCTTTGTGCACGCCCTCCATGGGTCTGAATGTAGGAGTAAACAACTAGATCTCAGCTGGCCATTGGCAAAATTACATTGTAGCGACACGCAGGGGAGCCCATCGGGAACAGTATTCAAGAGTGCCATCTAATACACATAATATATTTATCGCCGCCAATGACACCTGATCCAACACGACCTTTTGCTTCCTCGCGTTACACAAACACCACAACACCCGAGGCCGTAAGGTATGTCCAAAACATTGAGGCAACAAGAATTAAGGAAGATCCTACGGTGCTAGGTTGGTACTAGGGCTGGGTAAAGGCGTGTAGGTCATATCCTCGTTCTGCTCAGTACATGTATTTACTGAGATGGCCATCAACTGAGGATGTCCCCCCTATCATGATTGAACAATAGTTCGAACAGTTTACACACATAGCGGGTGAATCAGTGCCTACCTTCTCTGGGAGTGAATGCTTAATGACTGCGGGGCCATCTGATCTACTTTGCAATCCTGCTATGTTCGAAAAAAGAAGCGACACGGGTTCCGAATCGGCCATTTCGGCCAAATCATTACGGGCGTTAAGCCTACGAAACCGTGGATATGTCAATAGCTGTAGATCTGTTTTTTTGGGGTTAAGGAGCTCACATAGCAAGGTAGGAGATGTGGTACACTTGAACGGACAGTATTGAGCCGGATCCTGTTACGAAAAGAAAATTTACTTACATTTGCTCTCAAGTAAATAGAATACTGAGTTTAGCACTGAGTACCATGCGGAGTATTTCATTGAGATTGGCGACGTACCCAGAAATATTAGGTTTTTGTGCATGACAGCGTAAGTTATTAAGCTACAGGCAGCGTCGATACTTGAGAGAGTACGAGCATTAATCATCCAAATCACCAGGTGGAATTGTAAGGGCACACACGTTACAATGAATCCAGTGTTCACCGTGTACAACATTAGAGTGTCGATTAGGGTATCTGTACTATAAAGGGGTGCGTTAATATTCTAATGATCCACTGGAGATTGAGCACGGGTACCTCCGGAAGCCTGCCTTTGACCTCACAAGCATCCAGGATAAGGCTGCGGCGACGCTGAGATCACTTGTGGTACCAGCTGCGAAGTGGAGGTATGAAAAGATCTTCATAGAAATCTCAAACATCTCCGCAAGCAAGGCAAGTAAATGATGGGGCGCACTGATATCTTGTCGAGTCCCTGATATGAGGTTACCTTGAAGCTACCCATCGATGATATCAGATGATATTCGATGCTGATAAAAGAAGGAAAGCCTACGCTTTGGCGGTGACCACTAACATATAACAAGCGAGCCGATTAGATCATGAAAGATAAGATAATCTAGGTACCCACCAGCGCCAGAAACTAGTATAACCATCGTATCAACCTGAGGGAGAGAATCACATCACATCGCTATAAGAGAACCTACCAAGAGCTGCCGTAGATGTCACCATCTGGATCAACATTCATCAGGATACATAGAGTACGTCCAAATGGGAACCCACGATCCAGGCTGTTATGACTTGGGTAAGATTTCCTTTGCTCGCTTGAAGGCGGGTTCATTGAGTGTAATACGTAGGCAGTGGTGGCAAGTACCTACTTCGATAAATCCGATGCGCAAACATCGCGCGGATGAGAAAGTCGGAGTTAGACTGGAATGAAATTTAGTGGTTTGGAGCTTCCTCCATGGCTTAACGTTTGACTCACGGAGATTGTAAAATGAATCTTATGGTACGGATGCTAAATGTGAAGCCGAGTGATAAATAGATAAGAAGCTCACCATGATACTCCTGCGATCGCAAGGCACAGTCTGAGTAAAATACAAAGGAAGTATCGATAACGTACACACCATACGGGTCGCATGATAGCAACAGGATTGAGATAGTTCGTCACAAGGTAATAGTATAAAATATGACCGTCCAGTGCAGAGTTAAGCGTATCGAGGAACCTTCAAAAAACCACCGATAGAAGAATCAGAATAGCGACCAGACATGATAGGCTAGTTAGGTGCCTACCAAAGGAACGCAATCTAACAGTGCCGGAGAATAAAACACTGTTAGTATAATATCACCAGCCATCTCCGCAAATAAAGCACCATCAGCCTAAGAAACATACTATCTCTCTGAGTCGATTTACGCGTGAAGAACGTGAACGTCTGAACGCAAGTCACGCCCCAAAGCCTATGACGCGCGTGAGGAATTGTTAAACACCGCATTATGATTAAGCGCCGATGAAAACACGTACGCCATCGCTATGAGACCACCAACGAGAAGCGCCCCAAGTGAGTTATCAAAGGCCGGGAGCGAAGCTGGCATTTGCGAGCTGGGGGAAGTTTGTGATTGGGAAGGCAGTGACATATTCTCTCAAGGCAGAGGTAATAAGAGGATAGGAGCACCAGTGAGAAGAGGCTCGTCTTAATAGGCCCTATGTTTCACGTGTCTGTCAGAGCTTGATTAGATTACTATACAGGAGCTGGCTAGCTCGGCCATAGTGCTGGTGGTGGAGGCAGATCTGGCCTTTGCACACCAAATTCAGTTGAGATGGCACCTAGGTAGTATTTTTACACGTACCTACACTGAACCTGGATAACTGGCCGAAATGAGGTAAGTTAAGAACTTGTGCAAGGCTTCGCCGATGTACTTAATCATGGCCAGGCGTGATCCGGTCCTCCTAGACGGTCCCACGTAAGGTCTGTTGAAACGGAGTGATCGCCCGATCGTGCAATGCGGTGCTCTAAGCCTAGCTCGCATGTTGCTGTTGATTTGAGGTCCTGTGACGATCGTTATGTTCGGCTCAGTCTCCCACCCCACTCCTCGCTCGCCAGACCCTCAAAAGCTCAGTTTTGCATGGCTCAAAAGTCTGGTGTGGAGTCAGTTTCCGTTGCACTCTTGGGTTCATCAATGATCAAAGTGGTGCAGTCACTCGAGGATCATATTATAATGGTTGATGAAACCCGTGGCCGATCAGGAAGATTTAAAACGTTGGACTGGTGATATGATGTATTACCTACACCAGATAAGAACGTCAAGACACTGATTGGCATGCCGTATAGGAGGTAGCACTCAGAACCTCAGATATGGTATCTTTAGATCCCACGTGAATTGTGAGTCCTTGGTCATCGCTGTCAAGCTTTGCAAGAAGAGCACATGTAACTCCAAACATTGCGATCAATGTAGATAGGAACGTTAGCTCGGAGCTTATCGGAGCCAATCGAGCAGACATTGGACAATTCCTAGTGACTGTCGCAGGATGTTCGTCGAAGTTGAATCCCCTTTAAAGCCCTCAAAGCATCTATGAATAGGCGAAACGATCAGGGTACAGTATATATAGAAGTAACGTATAAAATATACGTCACTTTCTCAATAAGGTGAAACGAAATGCAGTGCAACAGCGTTTCCACTCCACACACCTTCAGCACCCCAATTGCACTCATCATATTCAATCCCGCCAGGAACGATTTGTAAACGTGATAGAGGAGGGACCGTCGCATGGTGTCGTACGTTGGGGTGTGCGTGTATCTGCTGATTAGACTACAGGTTAGAGTTGGAGGGGACAGGAAGTGAGAGGACGTACCAGAGTCCCGAAGCATCTAGTCCTTCTTTCACACCTCCCACATGAACTATATGCCGAACAGTACTCGTGAGGACAGTGAAGGTGACGACTTGAACGAAGGTCCCTCGAGTTCGAATTTGAAGTTAGAATTGTACATTACTAATGAGCGGACCAATGGAGACATGTGCCAGTGTTTGCTTGATAAGTATTGCCGCCGTTGGTAGTACGTTGGTGCGGCTTGCCCGTGTATACGGAATTGGAGTTGGAGTCAGTTGGGCCAGGGACCAGGGTTGAGGTCAGGATGGGCGAAGGAAGAGGGGCGGGCTCATTTCTGCTTGGTTGTTGTTACATCACAGGGACGAGGATCGTGGTGTGGTTACGGACCAGTGGAGGACTTCGCACCAACTTCGCACTAGCAACAGGTGTGGATTCGTCGGGCCCGAACTCTACTGCAAGACCAATGACGCGGCGCGCTTCTCTTCACGAATTTGGATTTAATGTAACCTGGATACGGAGGAGGGTTTGAGGAGGCGGCGTATATAATTTACCGGGAGTGAGATCAGAATTGGGGTTGGCGAGGGAAGATCTAGGAGGATACGTTGCTACTGTCGTTATCGTTTACTTTTGTCAATCATGGTATAGGACAGATGGTGCATCTTGGTGGGGTTACGGCAGTGGACATCAACCGAGCCACATGGCAGAATCCATTGAACGTTCAACGTTCAACATTCAACTTCAGAAGTGAATCAAGTGATCTTCCTCCTCCCTCTATCAGCCCTCAACCAGCCCTCTGATTCAACTCTGATCCCTTATCATTTCGTGTGCCTCCTCAACGACAGTTGGCGGTACCCCGCCTCGAGCATAGGGTCGCCGGTGAGGAAAGTATTGGGAATTTGAAAGCATTGACTGCTCAGGCCAGTGCCACGTGAGGCAAGGCACCAAACATGTGGTCTATTTTTAAAATACGCGAAATTCTCACCCAATTTTCTTGCTTTCTATATCGTCCGCTGTGTACTCCCTATCATCTACTTACGGCCCACAACTTTCTCTTGGATTGCCTATGCAGGCCAGACTTATGTGTTCAAGTTAAGCACCAATGCACATGGTATGATCGGGCAGAATTGAACCCCGAGGCTCCATTTAACGTCACCTGTCAGTATACAATCGGCGCCCAAGTTGCATCTCCAAGGCTGATGGTATTGAGATGTTTTTTTAACTTCTAAGCATTGTGGTCGCGATCAGCGAGTCAGACGGTCTACTGATATCTATAAAGCAGTACCGAATTTGCGCAGTTGATCTCCTAAAAACAGTGCGACCCAATTGCACCATCTATCCCCCCGCATTATGACGCCTGACGAACGAACTCTACTACAAGGACTCGGGACAACGGTCTCAATAAATCTGGGAACGGTAGTTGGTGAAACGCTCGCTTGTGGTAACAATTCCAGAAACTTCTCGTTTCATCGTATTCTAAAGTGTTCCATTCAGGATTCATCATTTTCCTCACACTCATCATACTCATTGGGGAAACGACAACGTAAGCGCTCTCTTTTGTCGTATACAGCTTCTCAACGTTAAACTATACAACCTTACCAGTAAAACACGAGCGTCCTCTATGCGATTACAAGGTTGGGTGCTGCCAGCGGCGTCGCTGGCTGGCCTCCTCGCTGCCAGTGCAGCGTGGGCCCTAGATCTGGCGGATTTGGTGAATATGATCCGGGGGGCCTTGGTGGACAATTTAAAACTCCCACTGTCTGCGAAACGATCCTTGGTAAATCATCGAGGGTATCTACTAAGCTTAGGAAGTATGTGGGTTGGGAATATCCTGGTATGTTCTATCCACCTCACCTGTCATTCTGCTTAGTTTTACATCTTTTCGTCCTGCGCTAGCCGATTTTCAGCGATGCAGTTGTGGTGTGGCGAGCATGGACACTGTTTCCCCAACATAAATTGTGGGCTGCGCTCAGTTTGATTCTAGGATTTACTACCTTAGGTTTTGTATTTGATGTCCACTACTTCTTCTAATGCTAATTTCTTCACATAATTTGATGTTCAGTGATGGGCTTCGCACAGCCAAGTTACCTGTCGAGTTTGGGGTATACTCGTTATATTAACACTTCGGACGTGTCGGATAAAATAGTCAGCAACCTCGGAAGTGCGTTCCTCGCGTTGTCACTAGCGACAAATGCCGTTGCCACATTCTCCATTGCCCAAGGTGTATGGTAATTGTGTAGCCAACTCAAGCGGTTTTTCTCTTATTCTTAATCTAGGGCGCATCGAACTTTTCTTCGCGAGCATCTTGACAAGAATCAACAGCATCAATTCCGAGTCCATCGAATCTTGTTCCTTCTTGTGGAGTCAGGGTTGGTCTATTGTGGGCTACAGGTTCGTTATATGTGTTCTGCACCTTCGAGTAATTAACCAATATGACTCTAAAGGCAATAGGACTCACCTTAGACCTTCTTTTCAAAAGGTTTTTTTCACTGAGCACATTGTATATTGCAGATGCACTCTTTTGGCAACTGTACGCTATGGCATCGGTATGCACATGTTTTGTGGAATTTTTTGATGGAAACCATGTATTCTGACCTCAATATTGATTCAGGCAGTGTATCCCACTTTAGTTATATTCTTGGTGAAGCAGCGCAGTCGTTTTGAATTGGAAATGCAAAGTTTGTTCGACATCCCTGGTAATACCAATTTGGAGGCGCCATATCCCTCCAACGCGCCCACTTTGGCCGACTTGGAAGTGCCACATTCCTCCAATACACCCACCACTACTCGTCCAGAAAATGCAGAAGGCCCAAAAGACACAGTTTGACATGTTTTCATGTGGTCATGAATAGGCTCGCGTACCACGTTCAAAAGCTGATCGAGGATTGTAACGGATTGCGTGAAAAATAGTAGTACAGAACGGCCGTTGCCTTAACTATCAAAGAAGTCGTGAAATACATCTTCAAACATATCATTCCTCCACAGTGTTAGGACTGAAAATTTCTGCCCTTTAGGCAGGTAAAGGATGGGCATGGACGATACTTATGGTCAGACATAATATTCCAGCCTCTAAGATTGCACAGCAGGCTTGTGTTCATGTTAAAAGTGCCTATTGTTTTTTGTGTGCTCGATTTGGATTACCCATCAAGCCCAGTACAAAGGTACGTTTCATGTTAGTTTGAACCTCTCAAAATACCTGTGAATGCGTAGACGAAGCGCTCAAGATATAAATAGAACAAACGCGTCACCGCCCTTCATCCCAAAATACCTACCGAACAAACCCTGCTTCCGTTCAAGCACTATACTCGTCACACTTTATTTATATACAGTTACACCGCTTTCCTAGATCACCATTACAGTGCCATACCCGCAACGAAAACACTAGTAGAGTATGTGGTCATGGTCAGTACCTACGAATGAAGTTCTGAGGTTTCTCTCGAATGCATATGTCCACCCTATATTTTTATCTTTCAGCCACAGATCACGGAGGCAGCGAGACATTCTGGGAGGTCCTACACTGGTGTTATAGGGGCCATTGAGGTCTATAGTACATAGCTGCGCCTGACGTATACAGAGGGTCATCAAACATGAAGCCCTGGTAACGGTACTGGATTGACGCAGGTGCTGTTTGATGGTCCGCAGGTGCTGTCTTCGTTGTGCTCAATGTATGTATTTACTTTAATTGCCATCATCTGGGAACAGTGAAACATCAGTTTGAATAATTCATATGCATTGTTGTGGGAAGGATCGGTGCTTACCTTCTCCGGAAGTGTATCCTGAGTGGTTGTGGTGTCGCCCGACCGGCCTTGCATTCCTGACAATCTCGAAAAATGGAGTGACATGGTCCGATCAGCCCTTTCTCGCAGGTCATCGCGCGCGTTAAGCCTGCACCACGTACGTGTGAGTGGCTGCCAGAGATCCTTTTTCTGTTAGATAACTCACATGGCAAGGTAGGAATTGTGGTACACTTGAGCGGGTTGTATTGAGTCAGTCGTGTGAGGGAGGGGAAAGCGACTTACATTTGCTCTGAAGTAAAAAGAATCCTGTGTTTAACGTTAAATTGTGCAACACATTTGAGCGAGACTGAGGGCGTACCCAGGAAAATCAAGTTTTTGGGCATGGCAACATATGTTATCAAGCTACAAGCAGCATCGATACTTGATAATGAAGCGAGGAAGTTGGCTTTTATTGTCGTATGGGATTTTTATTGTACGTACGTGACAATGAGACCAGTGTTCACCATGTATAGCATTATAGTGTTGATTAGGGTATCAGTCCTATTAAGTGGCATGTCAGTATTCTGGCGATCCGTTGTGGGTTGAGCAGGGGTACCTCCGGAAGCCTGTCCTTGATCTTGCAAGGATCCATGCTAAGGTCACAGCGACGCTGAGATCACTTGTGGTACTAGCGGCAAAATTGAGGTATGGGAAGATCTACATAGAAGGTCAAGTATCTTGACGAAGTAGGCAACGACAAGCCCGTACCGATATATTGTCAAGCTGTTGGTACGAGGACACCTGGAACCTATTCCGCCAATGCCGTTAGATGATTATAAATGTCAAGCAAGAGAAAGTAAGCGTACACTTTGGCGGTGATCACTATATACGTAATAAGCAGACTAGTGAGATGGCGAAAGGATAGGAAAAGCGAGAAACGTACCGATGCCAGAAACTATAATCGTTGTGTCAATTATAAAAACTAGACGTGGCGGAAAGGGCCTTACTAAGAGCTGTTGTCGACACCGCCATCTAGGTCGACATTTAGTATACTGCGTTGGCCATGGCCACTGGGAACTCACGATCCAAATTGTTATTAGAAGGTTTCCTTTGCTCACTTGGAAGCAGATTCATTAAATGTAGTACATAGGTATTGGTGGTGTGTACTCACGTATGTAAATCCGATGAGCAAACATCGTACGGATGAGGAAGTCGGAGAATGTCTAGAACGCAAATTTAGTAAACTATCGTGGTAGCCCTTTAAATCAACTCACAGTGATAGTAACGTGAGCCTTGCGGTAATGGTGTTGAACGATGCGAAGCCGAATGAGAAAAGGTAAGGCGCTCACCATGACACTCCTATCAATACGAGCCTGAGCGACATTCAAATAAATTAATGCAATCATACACACCACACTATAGGTTGCGTAAGAGCATTGGGGTTAAGAAAGTTCTTCACAAGATAATGGTACAGAATGTGGCCATCCAATATGGAGTTGAACGTATCGAGGAACCTTCAACCAAGCGATGTAATTAGAATGGTTTATAAACTTGAGAGGCCAGCGGATTACCCACCAAAGGAACGTGATCTAACAGTGAAAGGCGGAGAAAAAATATGATACCGTGAGTACATCGTCCCCAGTAATCTTAAACGCAGAAGCAGTACCACCAGCTTGAGAAACAAGCTATCTCTCTGAGTTGATTTGCGTGTGAAAAACGTGAATGTTTGAACACAAGTCACACCCCAGAGCCTACGACATGGATGGAAAATTGTGAAGCACTGCGCTATGATTAAGCACCGATGAAAATACGTACGCCATCGCCACGAGGCCGCCAACGAGGAGCGCCCCTAGTGTGTTATCGAAAGCCAACGGCGCAGTTGGCATTTGCGAAGCTGCACCAGCCTGAGGTTGCTGAGGGAGAGACATCCTTGCCAGGATCGCAGTGAAAGGAGAAGGATACCAGCGGAGATAAAGGCTTCGTCTTGTTGTGATTGGAACCAAAGTATTAATACTCACCAAGGAACAATCTACATATACTATATAGCTTTTCCGCGGCTTCGGCAGAACCCACGTGCGGCTGCTTGGAAGGGGGAATATATACTCACCGCCGTTAGTGGAGAGTTGATGTTTAAATTTAGTCCCATCTGCGGCTGCCAGACCATCAGCATCATCAAAAGGGGAACAAATCGGTTTGCATCGGCAAGTGCCGATGATCAGAGTGAAGACACCACTTAAACACTAGCTTCAATCTGAGTCCGTCAACGAGTCGTGGCTACTGTCCTTCATCCTTTCTGCATCTGCATCATCAACAGTACTGGTAGTGTTAGAGGTGTCATAAGCAGTGCCACTGGCGGCCTCGGGGGTTTCAGAGAGCAGTGAGAAGTTGGTGGTTTGGCAGATGGCAACCTCAGAAGCCTGGCCATGATGGATCCTGTATCTTCGACTCCTCATTCCCATGACCCGGTCCCCAGTGATGTTCGCTGATAAAAAAGCTCAGGAAATAAGACATCATTGTCGACCCGCCAGTGTAGGACGAATTGAAGTGTGTCAAGAGTGACTCAAGCGCGATAGTCAACTGAGGATGATGATGCACCGTCTCAGGCTGAAGTCTGAGCCTACGCGGAGCTTGAAATCTAGGTTGGACCGCACCAGCCCTGGCCCTGACTGCCATAGTCAAAAATTTCCAAAAACGTCGATTTGGTCGCCACCTCTCAAATGACGAAGATGGATATTGGGCATCAAGTGGAAAAAATAAAGCCTGCCAGTACGCCTTTGACTCATCTAAATCATTCTAAAACCGATCTCAGTCCCCTTATATGGCAGTATGTTAATGCCCCTGCTCAGCCTGACCCATTATAAATGTAATCACAGGGATCGGGATACTTTGGCTTCCGTGCAATGCAACGTATCAAACCTGGCTTGCACGTGGGCATTGGAAGGGTTCGGTCCGTTATACTTGGATTCACTTTTACCTCCTTCCATCCTTTGCCATCCACTTCCCAATAGATCAATTGCGCAAATCTCAAACGTCTACGGTACAACCCTTGCGCCGCAGTGAGCTGAGAGATGGTATGCGTCGTTCACCCCTTGATTCCATCTTGCTTAAAATCTAACTGTGTTTTGCACCCCTCCGTACTTTTCTAGCAAACTCCTACTAGATCAGCCCAGCGAGTCTCGAAAATCATGTGTTAAGTCTGTCGCGGCGATGTTCGACAGCTCGTCACAGGGGTTATCTAATATTATCAGACTCGAAGAGGATACGAAAAGCCACAGATGCCCTACTCGTTGGATTGATTGAATTGTGACTCGGAAGCCGCTTTGATGGTCATGAGCCGATCTTGGTTTGGGACTTGATGGGCTTGGACACTTCCCCTTGGCTAAAAACGAACGAGCTGTGCTCAACGGGTTCCTTGGTTTTACAATGTAGGGTAAGCATCCAAATACCCACCATTCTTCCTATAGCTTAACATCTATGGCGTTCAGTAGCTGGACTTGTCATACTAGCCCATCAACGGGACCCGCACGTTGCGTTTCTCTTGCAAGAGACGATCAACTTCCTACCAAAGGTAGTATGGCGTGTACGTTTTGTGGATACTTTCGATTGAGCTACCTTTTCTTTTTGATATCTGCAGACGATACACTTCACTATAATCTTCTCCCTCCATTGTCGCATTCGTATTGACCTGCATCAAGCTCGGAGTGAAACCAATGCGTATGGCTGATTAAGATAGAACCAATCCACCATACGTACATATATACTCCAACCAGGAACTTGAGAACGTCACTAATGTGTGATTTTACTGTCTGAAATGGACGTTTTAACCTGTTCATATCATAATCCTTGATCGGGCGTGGGCTGGCTGGGCGGGAAGTAAACAGTCAACCGCGTGTCATGCCATGGTGGAAGCGTTGATAGATATACTTTATAACTCCTGAAGATTGTGCTCATGATCAACAATGAGAAGGCAGTGTCGAATCAAAGCGTTGACATGATTTCCCATGAATACTTAGTGTGGTAGGCTTATGTCTGCTTTAGAATTGGATCCACTAGCGAAGGATTACAGATGTCACGAGATGGCTGCATTGTAGAAAGACCATTGCCTCATTCACTAAAAGTCCCCTAACAACATCCTCGCACCGTGTATCGTACCATGCTTCCTTGTTGATGGAACAGACCTCTGCTCTCTTCTGCTCCGAAAATTCAAGTTGCGGAACAGCGGGTCACTTAGGGCAGGTAAGGAAGTCGGGCGCTGATTGAAGGACGTGTCGCATGGTTCGTGTCCATAATGATGCATATGCCTGATATACTGGCAAGGGCTTGATACGGAGTTCCCATCGAGGTTATACAAGACCAAGACCAAGGTATCACTTGAAACGCCGTAACCGTTGTAGATTGGAAATGGTGGAACCATTTGGGAAAACACGTTACACAGGGCATCTGATGCAGCCATGTAGCTACATATAACCCACGAGAGCTTTATTCCGCTTAAGCGCATTGACATTTTTATAGGAGTACTTTCCCACGTCGTACTTGGGCCACTTGCTTGCGGAGACGCGGTTCTCGCAGTTTTCAGAAGTGTGAGTTTCTTCGATAACTTGAATTTGCTGTGGGCGGAGGGGGCGGTCCCACAAGGCTTCGACTCTAGCCTTTCCTTGCGCTGTTTGCCTCACTTCTTATTTTTCTTTTAAGTTACTACGCTCATGGGACTGTGCCCCGGCGGCTAGCTTCCGCCGCCCTCACTGCCACCGAGTCCCCTCCACCTCGGGTCGAGCCTAAGTTTCATAACAGTCGTTCGGCATATGGGCATCGACAGCCGGGTGGTGGTCTATAGACAATGGGGGACCGCAGTTGGGCTGGATATAGACAAAGGAGCAGTCTGGGAGTGAGGGCGACTTGTATTTGGGCGGCGGAGCATAAGGTTCAGCTTTCTCGGTAGCAATGGTGAGGATGAAGATGAGGTGACTGGAACGCCTTGAATTTAGAGTCTCACAAGTAGGCTAACGGTTGAAAGCCAAGGTCCCAAGGTCCCAAGGCCAGGCCCGTGGTTGACTCCTGGATGATATTTCCAACTTGTTACCATCGTTGGGAGGTTACTGAGTGCCGGGAGCTTGAAGCGATAGTAGCGTGGCTCAAACTCGAACTCGGGGGAAATCCAATCACTCATAGGAGCTCGATAAAAAAGGGCCTACAGAGGGGAAGCGTTCACAAAGGTAAGCGCCGCGGGTCTAACTGGGCCAATGATGTGAGCGTGGTCGTGCTCGTGAAGTTGGAGTTGACGGGTGAGATCGGGGCTGGCTTTTGGAATTAGCAGTGGGGAAGGTGATGTTTTACGTTTTGACATTCAGGTGGCCACCTCTTGATCGTAGCGTCGCTGTTCGGTTGGGTCGTACAACCTTTTCCACACGCCGTACGTTTTTGCTTCACAGCTTGTACGAGTACATACTGCTCTTTGCTCTCTATCGGGCCCCTTAGTCGCCGATACCCCCCACGCCTCGATCTTCTCGCAGCCGTCATAACCACTATCATCTGGGTCTTGGATATCTGTACCTGGGTTGCAGATGTAGCTCCTGTGCACGTTTTTAACCTTACGGCTCGTGGGTCATAATATTGCTGTGTATGTAGCGTACCTCGTTGTGGGACCGCTTGCTTCCACCGTCATGGCCTTGTCACCCTCCGCTTGCCTAGTGCCTTGGCCAAAAGCTGTGGCTGCACGCGTTTTTGAATGTAAGTGTATGACCTCCAACTTGCGTTCGCCGATGTTACTTGTCTATGTTCGCGATTTTACCCTCGTCCTCCTCCTAGTGCTATCCCTCCCTATCCCTATGACCCTACGCCCCGCAGAGTCGATAGTACGCCGCATGATTCTTCTAGCACTGTATTCGAAGTGCCTATTGGGTCTATAACCCGCCTATAAGGGTCATTGTTCGCTTCATAGCTTTCGGAACACGTGATGTAGGTGAGCTCGTTTATAATTTTCGCGTTCAGGGAGTTGGATCTAGACTTGGAGTTGACGGGGCCAGGAGGCCATGTTTGTGGTTGGGATTTAATCAGCGTTGGAGGAAAGGTATGGCGCTGTCGTCTACGTTTTCTCGTTGCGGCTTTGACATCGTTCACTCTTCCATCCACGCTAGGGAACCGTGCTTCCCTGCCTCGTGCTTCTCAGAGGGTGCCTCATGCGCTGGGACGTGGTACACGGATGGTAGATGGTGTATTGGCGCTGTTTCAATGGTTTGACCGGTCTACAGTGGTGCGATCAATCAGCCATACTCGTATACTACATAAAATGAAGCGCAAGGCGTACTTTAGTACAACTTCCATTTCCAGCCTCTGTTGCCGCGCTTCCGCAGTTTGTATGTGATACGGTGACACTTCATTTCCTCTATCAGTGTCTGAGAATCATCAAATGATCCTCCGCGTCCGTCTCGGGCCTCTAGCAGGGTGCCGGTTCTCTTCGTCTCGCTTCGGAAGCCTATATCCTTGACTGTTAATGGTGACATGACGAAGACGCTGGGTGTTTTTTGTTGCTGTAAAGTCTTTCCTTGTTATATGGTGCATCTGCTTCTTCATGAAGACAGATGCACCTTGTGTCCGGAACGCGACGAAGTTCGTATGTGGAATGGTAACGTAGAGTTGTAGAAATGGTTTGGGCACGCACTTTGGAATGCAGTCAATCCCATGGTACAGCATAAAACATAGAAACGTGGAGGGAAAGACCGACCAAATACTCCTGCTACTCTCTCACTCTATCACCCACTTGTGTTTGAGCTACAGGGGCCAGAGCGCTGATGAGTAACCTAGTAGCTGGACCTTTCAAGGCGTCGGCGGTCCTTTCAAGTTGTTGTAAATGACTATGATGAGTTGCTAGAAACAGTAAATAGCCCCTTAATATCATCGTCGTATGTTGGAGGTAAAAGGCCGCTAGATATATGGATGAATCAGGCAGAGGTACTCAGGCAGTGAGGGCCGAGATGCTCAAAAGCTCAGTCAGGGTCATTGAAGTTTCTAATTGCTGTCACGTGTGGCAAGGAGATGACGTGCAGTGGCCTATTTTTGGAAGGTGATGAAAAGTTACTCTTCCCCTTCACCTCTTGCTCCCTTACAAACAAGCTCAGCTTCAGCTTAAGCCAAAGTGCTTAGTATAACGTGATGCGTTACTATGGATTGTTGAATAGCGATTTGCGGGATTTATGACAATGTTGTTCCACCGTGTTCTGGAATGCCTTCCTCAAGTTTCAAGTTTCATCGTCTCAAAGCTGTGAGTTCTACGAGTTCTCTTGAACGGATTCCGTATCCACCCCCTATTTTTCCTCTTTTGGACACAACCTGTGGTACCAATTCGACACTGGGAGAAGCCATACAGTGATGTTATTTTCCATCGAGGTCTACACACGTAACACAACCGTGCCTGATAGATATATGGTTGGTGCAGGAGCTGACTTAAGGTACGCAGCGCCTATCCTCGTTATTTTCAATCTGTGTATTTGTTTGATAGGCGTCATTCTGAAACTTTAACAGGAAGACCGGTGCATACCTTTTCTGCGGTTAAATCCTGGATAGTTGTGATGTCAACCGACCGGTTTTGCGATCCTGATACCCCCGAAAAATGAATTGACATGGCTACATCAGATTGTTCGCGCAGGTTATCGCGCGCGTTGAGCCTATAGAACCGCATATATATGAGTGATGACTGGCGGGCATATATATATAAGGTAAATGGCGCACATGGCAAGGTAGGAATTGTGGATCACTTCAAAGCAGAGTGTATTGAGTTGAATCCTTCCATAGAGGAAAATTACTTACATTTGCTCTGAAGCAGAAATAATGCTGCATCTAGCGTTGAGTATCATACAAATTATCTTACCGGGACTAGTGACAAACCCATAAAAATATAGTTGTTGGGCATGACAACGTAGGTTATCATGGCAATGACACCATCAGCACTTAATAGAGAATCGGGTATTGATGTTTATCATCAGATAGGGACTTTTTTCGATAGTACGTACCCACTAAGCAGGCAAGTGTTCACTGTGTACAACGTCAATGTGTTAATAAGGCTATCAGTTCTTTGGAGCAACACTTCAATATTTCGGCGGTTGTTCCCGATGTAAGTGAGAGAGTAGTACGTACCTTCGGAAGCCTGTCCTTGACCTCACAAGCAACCAAGTTAAGGAAAAGGTGATGCTGAGGTCAACTGCAACAGCATTCGCGAAGCCGATGTACATCAAATGCTACATAGACAGTCAAACACCATGCTGTGGCTGGCAAAAATGAGCATACCGTTAGGTTGTGAAGTTCCAGGAATGAGGGCGCCTTGAACCTGAGCGATCAGTGACATTAGTTGACAGGAGTGATTGAGTGATTTGTAGTTGAAGAAAGAAAGCGTACGCTTTGACAGTCCACACTACAATACATGATAAGAAAAAGGTCAGGATGTGAAAAATAAGAGACGCACCAGTGGCAGTAACTACACCCACCCCATCAATGAGGAAATACTTAACGAGGCCAGAAAAGAACCGACCAAGATATATCACAGATCCTAACACCTCGGTCGACGTTCACTATAATGTATTAAGTGCGATTGACTGCGAAACTCACAATCCAAGCCGTTATCAGAATGTTTCCGTTACTCACTTAGAGGCACATTCGTTGAGTGCAGAGCATATGCATTGATGGAAAGTAATCACATCGATAAATGTGATGTGCAAACAGTGCACAGATAATGAAGTCAGTGAAAGTCTGGAACGAAAGTTGATCATTGTGTATCTTCTGGATTGCCATGTAACTTACCGTAGTTATAATGTGAATCTTATGATGAGATTGTTGAGCATAGAACCGAGTGAGAAACAGATTAAAACACACCAAGGCGCTCCTACAGAGTGCAATGCCTGAGTAACATTCACAGAACATAACGGTAACATACGCACCATACTATAGGTCGCGTGAAAACACCGAGGTTGAGAAAATTGATTATAAGGTAATGGTACAGGATGTGACCATCCAACACCGAGTTGAATGTCTCGAGTAACCTTTAGGAAAACCACGGAGTGCAGAATTAGAACGGTGCACAGACATAATGGGCTTGCTGGATACAGACCATAGGAATGTGATCTAACAGTTCCGGAGGATACAGTCCTGTGAGCACAGTGCTATCGTTGGTGATGATAAAAGCGGAAGTGGTACCGTGAGCTTAAGAAATAAGCTATCTCTCTGAGTCGATTTTCGCGTGAAGAACGTAAATGTCTGAACGCAAACCACGCCCCACAGCCTACAACGTTATACGAGGAATTATCACACTTTTGCAATGATCAAGCACTGAGGGAAACACGTACGCCGTTGCTATGAGACCACCAACGAGAATCGCCCCGAGCGTGTTATCGAGGGTCTGGAGCCCATTGAGCATTTGAGAGCTGAGGCCAGCCTCAGGTTGAGAAGGGAGAGCCATTCTTCCAAGGTAATCACAGTGAACGGATAGACGTGCTGGTGGACTCGGACATGAGGGCTTCGTCTTGTTGCAAATGACGATGTGTTATTAATACCCCTCCTGGTGTACCATATGACTAGTACCGACTTGAGTCAAATTCAACGCGTGGGTGACATGGAAGGGAAAATTCGTAGATATGCACAATGGTAGCGTTGTTGATCTTAAAAATTGGCGACATCTGTCAACAGCAACCATGAAATAGTATGAGAATTATTACTATTACGAGCTGTTTCTACCTGCATATTCTTCCTCTTTCGAAGGCGCCTCAGCAGGTTGAATCCAAGGAAACTAATGACAAGCGAGTCTGACAACCAATTTAGCATCGCCAAGAAGGGAGTTAGTCACTTTACAAGTGGTTCTGATCGGTATAACCAGCGCGTAGTGCAGCTGATCCTTCTTGCATATGCATCATTAATGTTATGATGTTAGAAGCAGCACTATTACTGGAGGCAATCAGGGGTCCCGGGAACGGTAGACATTTGACAGATGGAGCAACCGAGGATGGTAGATCTTCCATCCTAATGATCCATTCAAATATGTTTCTAACGACGTCCACCTCGTGATAGAGAAACTCAAGGAAAGATGTCTGACTATCAGGATGGGAGGTGCGCTAAGGGGAAAGAATCAGAAAGATCATTATCCTATCCGGGGAGAATGCCTTGTTATATACTCACATGTTGGTCGTGCTGCCGTGACGGACAAAGGCTTCATTCAAGTGTGGCCCCACCATCATTCATAAGTCATTCACGGTCCTCTTTCCGGCCGTTCCAGGAGTCGTTGGTGTTCGAGACACGTCATGCGGTAGAGCTGAATCCTGAACAATTTTGGCTCGTCCTGGGGATGGCGGCGCTACTCCCGCGCCAGTGCGTCGTACTCGATCGCTCACCCGCTATCCACGGGAACCCAGGGAACACACGCGAAGTCAAGGGGGAGAAGCAAATGAGTGTCATTCTCAGCATACACGTAAGCACAAGGGACAGAGGGGGGGGTCGAGCCCAAGATGTCGCCTGCCTGAACATCTGCAAATCTATAGACAGGAGACTAACTAAGTTTGAGGGTAGGAGGAGGAGGGGAAGCGGGGACACGCACCAGAGCTGAATATGCTGCACATGGTACTCCACCCTATGCATCCGGCACACGGGCTCCAAAGCTTCACGTTGAACAGCCCTGATAGTCTCACTCCGCCACATCATCCCACATCCATCCGCCCATAGCCCTGAATGATACGAAGGAGAACGAGCCTGCAGTAAAGTCGGGAGAGGCTGAAGAAGATCGATGACGCTCAGGGAGCGCCCCAGCACTCGCCGCCCACATCCATTGTAATAACCCTCGCCGCCTTCTCGCACGTTGAAATAAATATGGGGGTTTTTCGTTATGGATTCGAGAGAGAAGCATGTATTGCAATGAGGCAAAAACATAGAGGTAGTGGATGCATGCATCGATTGATAGATAGTAAGGACGTTGATTTCAGTCCAGCGTGGTAGCGGAGCTGGTAGCGGTGGTGGCGTTAGGCGGCCTGAGTTGGCTTGGTTTGTGGTGACCGGGACGCCTCGGATTTGGATTTGGATTTAGGGATGGTCATCACCAGCAGCTTCATCCTAGACCAACCGCCAAATAACGACAGGCGGATGGCCCCTTTCACGAGTATGAATGATATTGCAGATCATTGGCCCAAAGTTGCTAGCTATTCATGGGACGCCCCGCACTTTGCTCGAAGTTGCACTGAAGCCCCGGAGTGGTCTTGGTGGGCATGGTTATAAGGGGGAGGGTCCACCGATTTGTCACCGGACTAGGGGAGACTGGTAAAGTTCGGTAGGATGGCAGGGCGACTCGGAGAAACTCCAAGAGAATCAGACGCACTCAGGCTGAACCAGAAGAAACGCCGTCACGTGATGATTACCGTGGGTGAGCAAAAGATTTCAGCGAGGTAGCAAGAGGTATTTTCTTTTTTGCCTTTGCAGTTTTTGTAATCGCCACTTTCACAACGACATTAGCCTCCTTGATACCAGTGCATCCTCAGACGCTCATGGTATGTCTAGTTTTCCAGTTGCATCTTACACAGATCTGACCCTGTCCTTTACCTGTTACAGCCCAGCACCAATGGATCGATTTCGCAAGCCTCAAAATTCTGATAACGCAGACCATAATCTAGTTGCGAAAGTGCTCGAATAACCGTAATTTAATCGTGATTTAGGTGCGAGTCCTTTTCGTCAAGCAGATCAAGCCTCACTCACGCCCAAGTTATCTCTAATGGTGCGTAGGGCCTTTCCTCGTTATTTTCAATCTGTGTGTTTGGTTTGATAGGTATCGTCCTGGAACATTAGCAGGGAGATCGTTGCATACCTTCACTGGGGCCAAATCCTGGGCGGTTGTGATGTCGGCCGACCGGCTTTGGGATCCCGATACCCCGGAGAAATGTATTGACATCGTTGGATCAGCTTTTTCGCGCAGGTTATCACGCGCGTTAAGCCTACGGAATCGCATATATGTGAGTGATGACTGGAGATCATTCCTATATAAGCTGAATGGCCCACATGGCAAGGTAGGAATTATGGAACACTAGAACGGAGGGTTCTGAGTCGGATTCTGCCATGGAAGAAAATTACTTACATTTGCTCTGAAAAAGAAAGAGTGCTGAAACTAGCGTTGAGTATCGTACAAAATATCTCGCCGAACTAGCGACAAACCCAGGTAAATAAAGTTGTTGGGCATGACGATGTAGGCTATCAAGCCAATGACACCGTCGGCACTTAATAGAGAGTCGGGCATCAATCTTTAGCATCAGGTGGAGCTTACATCGAAAGTACGCACCCACCAAGGAAGGCAGTGTTCACCGTGTACAGCACCAATGTATTAATGAGGGCGTCAGTGCTGTGGAGCGATACTTGAGTATTTCGGCCGTCGTCGTCGATGTTAGATTGAGCTTAGTACGTACCTCCGGAAGCTCGTCCTTGACCTCACGAGCAACCAGGTTAAGGAAAGGGTGATGCTGAGATCAACTGCAATAGCACTCGCGGAGCCGATGTACATCAAATACTACATGGGCGGTCAAACAACAGCTCGGCAAGGCAGGCAACGATGGAGCATACCGACAGCTTGTGAAGTTCTAGAATGGTGGGCAACTTGAATCTGAGCGATCGGTGACATCAGATGGCAGGAATGATCTATAGTCGAAGAAAGAAAGTGTACGCTTTGACAGTCCACACTACATATATGATAAGCAAAAAAGTTAGGTTGTGAAACAATATGCAAAGTCAGAGACGTGCCAACGGCAGTAACTAAGCGCACCCTGTCAATGAGGAAATACTAAACGAGGCCGGAAAAGAACCAACCAAGATATGTCATAGATCCTAACACCTGGGTCGACTTTCAATATAATGTATTAAGTGCGACTGATCGTGAACTCACAATCCAAGCCGTTATCAGAATGTTTCCGCCACTCACTTAGAGGAATTTTTATTGTCAGTGTATATGCATTGATGGAGAGCACTTACATCGATAAATGTGATGTGCAAATAGCACACAGATGATGAAGTTAATAAAAGTCTGAAACACAAGTTTATCATCGTTGCATATTCTTTAGACCGAAGTCTAACTCGCCGTAGTTGTAACGTGAACCTTATGATAAGGTTGTTAAGCATGGAACCGAGTGAGAAACAGATCCAAACTCGCCAGGGCGCTCCTAGAATGTAACATCTGAGCAACGTTCACAGAGCATAACGGCAAGATACGCACCATACTATAGGTCCCGTCAAAGCACCGAGGTTAAGAAAGTTGGTTATAAGGTAATAGTATAGAAGATGGCTGTCCAGCGCCGAGTTGAATGTTTCGAGTAACCTTTAGGAAAACCACGGACCGCAGAATTAGAACGATGCCAGACATAGCAGATTGGCTGAATACAGACCATAGGAATGCGATCTAACAGTTCCAGATAATACAGCACTGTGAGCACAGTACTCTCGTTGGCGATCATGGAAGCGGAAGTAATACCATCAGCCTAAGAAACACGCTGTCTCTCTGAGTGGATTTTCGCGTGAAGAACGCAAACGTCTGAACGCAAACCACGCCCCAGAGGCTATACGAATAATTATCGGACACCGTACCATGATCGAGCACTGGGGATAGTACGTACGCCGTCGCTACGAGACCACCAATGAGTACCACCCCGAGGGTATTATCGAGAGTCGGGAGCGCAGTCAGCATTTGAGAGCCAGGGCCAGCCTGATGATGGGAAGGGATAGACATGTTCTCCCAAGGTGGTCACAGTGGAAGAAAGGTGCCTCGTCTATGACAAGGTATTATTAATACCCCTCGGTGTTCTCGGATATTGATATACATTGACTTCAGCTGAACATGAGATAGTACGAGAACCACCACGAGCCGTTCCCACCCCACTTATTCTTCCTTCGAAGACGCTTCAGTAGGTTGGACCCAAGGAAACCAGTGACAAGTCAGTCTGACAACCAAGTCAGCATCATCAAAAATGACAGAATTCATTGGCTACTTTACATGATCGACAGGACCAGCTAGAAGTCGTAGTGTGGCTGATCCTTTCTACATTACTAATGTTAGACATGTCAGAAGCGCAACTATATTAGGCGTCCCAGGAATGTGTCTGGAGACATTTGACAGATGCGGCAACCGATGATGGGCTTCCACTTTATGGCCCATTCTAACGACGTTCACCTCGTGATAGACGAACTCAAGAAAAGCGTGAACAAGGCGTAAAATGCTTGGCTATGAGGGTGAGGTGTACTACGGGGAAAGAATCAGAAAGATCGTTATCCTATCCAGAGAAAGTCCCGTGACACATACTCACACATATAGTATGTCAGGCCTCCTCGTTTATGGAACCGATGATCTCTTCTCCGAGGCGTTGAAGGTAAAGGGTGGTAAAGGAAGTCGAATTAGTGATTAAAGCTGTGTCGTATAGTGGGCAGGTGACACTCAGACACGGCATCTCCAAGGTTGCATGATGAAATGTGTCTTCTGTGTCCATCGTCATAAAGATACCTGGTAGTTTGATAGATATGTCCCGTCAAGCCCTGCGTAAAAAAAAGTGGAGAGTCATAATGCGCAACCGTTTCGAGGTCGGAGGTCGTGGAGGCTAAGAAAACATTTGTTCAAGATCTAATAGGAGCATTAGATACGGATGATTCGTGCTTACGAGCTTCATTCTGGATGATCTCACCAATGCTTGTAGCGGTGGTCTCCAACACGGTTCTGGGATATTCACCTGCATATATGGATCTCCCTATGTTCGGAGGTGGTGAATTCCTGTGGCGACTCGTACATAGACTGGTACTACCATACTCAGACACGGCCTTTCTCGCAGTGTCACAATTGGCTTTTTGGTGTGGTGCAGTTGCATTCGGGCGGGTGACGCCCCTGTGCCCGCCGCTTGTCGTTCTAGCGCGTATTGGTCGAGATTGAGCCTCGCGACGGTCCGGACTATGTGCAGCAGCCTAGTCGTGCAGCCAGAGGTTATCTGGCACGCACATCGTGACATGTCACATGAGTACGTTGTCATATATACAGAGACCTAGGAGATCCACTTAATTATAAGGCGGTGCAGGCGCGGATTTGTAATTGAGGTGTGTGTGACAAAAGGGACAATGTGAGGACAAGTTGTGAACAGTGCACTAGTGAAGTGCCAGACCAAGCGGTCACGGTGGCTTCGGATAAGTCGGATCCGCGATCACGTGCGGAGAATGCGCTACTTTTGGAACACGCCCTTGCCAGGCATCTGAGGTTGAGTCTCATTTGATTAAACGTAACCACTGCATCCTACAACATCGGCTTCCTTACTACCTCAGTGCCTTTGGAGCGGATATACTTGGATCTCCCGTTAACTATGACGATACAGTTGTCACAATGTCCTACACCTCCCACTCTTCGCGCAACGACGCAAGCGTGGAACAAAGTTTCAACTGGCTCGCCTACTGTGCGTCTACTACTTTGATCTGAGTGCGAGGTGGGGGGCTTGTGGTAAGTTTAGCTCAACTTTCGATACTATGTTGAGATCTGGCTCAGTTTTACATCCTTCCGCACCTCACCACCAGCCAGCCGCAAACTCTCGGAAGTCTAGTGTGGAACCCCTTCTGTGATGCCCACCATTCGGAGCTCATCACAGAGGTGCGGTGAGAACTCACGAACATCCTGTCAAGCTGGATTCATCTACAATGAGCTTTCTCGGATCATTCGATCTTGATCTGGCATGCATGGACACTGTTCCTTGGCCGAAAACACTCAGTTTTCTCTCCAGTTTCGTAGTCCCATGTGAATGCGTGCTTCTCATCTCATTTGCGTCGACCTGTGGACAAGATAAGATGACCTTCATGATTCTGAAATCAAAATATACACTCATGCACACTTCCAACAGATCCGGAAACACAGGATGTCTCCGACGTGCTGCCCACACTCTTGGTCAGGTGCAATCCCAATACCGGCCTCCCAGGTGTTGTGAGAAGGATACAGGCGCCTAATGTCGTCACACAGCATATTTCAGTGTCGGATGATGGGGCGAGCTTGCAGTAATAGCCGAACCCACGAATCGCCTGTTAACCGCTAGTCGAGCAAGTGCCGAAGACGTATGACTAGCCACACACGAACCGCCGTATCTTCATCAACGGGGTTGCCTATGTTGAATGTATCATCGTGCGTTCTCTATGTGCACCCAACTTTGAAGCTTTACATAGCTAATGTACTTCTTAGGCGTCGAAACTGCTGTGGATAATTCATTATGTGGCTTATCCCTACACCATCTGTGGAGTGCCAGGGGATCTCATTTGCGCCTCGGTATCGTACAAGCCCTTATTCGGACTACCAACCGTTCTTTGGATAGAAGTCAAATGGTTAAAAATAGACAATGGAAGGTACGTAACTTCGTCGATATGTTAGCTTTGCGACTCGTACGGATTGAAGGTGATAAGACAGCTTCGAATCCAAACAGCCGCTCCAAAACCTTTAAAGTACTTCGCTTCATCTATACCTCACAAATGTCCGAGTTCGTGACGTCCGAAGACAGGGCTCTCCTTCAATGCCTCGTATCAGCCCTTCTACCCAATTTTGGGGCGGTAGTAGGAACAACAGTGGTGTACGGTAAAAATATCATAACGCCCTCATCTTGGGGTATTCTCAATTATACCTTCCAGGATCTATAATTTTCCTTACCATTATCATCCTGGATGGGGAATCGGTTACAATGTAAGTGCTCACTTGGTTCTACCCGGCGCGGCGATGGTATAAACGACCTCCCTAGCAAAGCGCAAGCGTCCGGCTTAAGATTACGCGGTTGTACAAAGCTATGTGCGGCGTCAGTATTCAGTCTCCTGAGTACCAGTGCAATATGGGCCCTAGAGTTGGCAAATCTAGTGAATATGATCCACGGGTTCCTAGTGGGTAATCCAGGCCTCCCACTCCCTGAAAAACAGATCTTAGTAAGTCGGCGAGGTTATCCTCTTAACATAGGAGGAGAGTGGATTGCGTCTATCCTGGTAGGTTTGATTAGCCACCATGTGCCATTCTACTCAACATTACGTCCTTCCCGGACTAGCCGATTCTTAGTGATGCGATTGTCATATGGCGAGCATGGATACTGTTCCCTCAACAAAAATGGTTCGTTGGGCTCAGCTTGCTTTTAGGTTGGGGAACTTTAGGTGGGTATCTGACACCCACCACTTGATTTAATGTTAATCTCGCCATGTATTGTTCAGTGGTGGGAGTCGCACGGCTAGGTTATGATTCGGCGTTGAGCGTTACAGATTACAATGCCTCCGCGAAGCTAATGGGTGGAATACCCAACAATCTCGGATTTGCTTTTCTCAGCCTCTCGCTGGCTACGAATGCCGTCGCTACGTTGTCTATTGCAAAGGGCGTATGGTAAGTGTACAGTGTGTTCATATGATTCCTGTCTTATCCCTATATACGTAGGGTGTACCGAACTTCCCTTCATATGCGCCTTGGCCCAAGCCAACGCCGCCAATTTCGGGTTCACCGAATTCTGCTCTTACTGGTGGAATCGGGGCTTGCCTATTGTGGGCTACAGGTCCGTTATCAATATTCTACACCATTAAATGCTTCACATAACTTGATTTTCAAGGCATTGGGACTTATGCTTGACGTTCTTTCAAACCAGGATTCGGCGAGCATTACACTACTCACTATAGATACACTCTTTTGGCGATTTTATGGCATAACTTCGGTACGCACTAGCGCCGCGAATATTTCTGGTTGGAAATACGTGCTTTAACTTTGATTTAGGCAGTGTATCCCACTCTGGTGATATTCTTGGTGAGGCGGCGAGGTCGCATTGAGTCAGAAATGCAGAGTCTCTCTAACATTCCTGGTGTTACCGATTTGGAAACGCCGCATCTCTTAAATACGCCCACTTTGACCGATCTAGAAAGAGCGTATTCTGCCAAGAGTCCCATTGACACTATTTTAGAAATATAAAACATTCCCGATGTAGTCGTATATAGTATTATAATTTTCAGACTTCATGCGAATAGTAAATACCAGACCGAATCTCAGTAGGTGAAGTTGGACTCATGGAGGAGGCGAGGATGAGCCAAAGAAGTGTGAAATTATTCCACCAGAATAACAACTTGCCTTCCTGCGGATCGCCTCTGCTCGCCTATCTTCTTCCTCAGCTGTTCAAACGTTCAAGTCACCAGCCTGAGCCCAAGTAGCGACAGTCCGTCACGTGCTGCGATGGCGTGAAATAATGTAGCCTATTTTTAGAATTCGTTCCCACCGTCCCAGCTTAGATGTCAACATTACAGCTCGCTCTCAAGAGCAATCCAAAGTCTACCCATTTAAAAGTTATACTTTGTGGCTTGGACCGCCCAACCTCTACTGAAACCGTTGAATTACAGAAATAGTTGCCTTCGGTAAGCATATGGCACTAATTCTTACCTTACTCAGACTGTACGCTGAAACGTCGTTTTTCCAAGTCATATTGTCCACCTCTCCTTGCAATTGGCCTTGATAATCTCGAAACCGGCGTGGTTAAAAAATTATGCGATGAGATTAATCAAACCTGGATACTACTCTACTATAAACGATCTCCACAGAAAAACGTGAGGGTACGGTTTCTAATCACAAAGTCGGCCACTGTTAGTCGGCGTCTATCTTCGAGCTTTCCTGAATATCAGACCTGGCTACTATGCTTGTCATATGTGGCTGGAATATTCGTGGTATATCTAGTCCACCCTGTGATATCAGATCACAAAGGTTTAACTTATTTCTGTATTCCTTAGTGTGCCTTCATTATTCGCCATCAGCAACTAATGCTACCGTGTTTTAGGGGGTACGGGCACTTTTCCATAGCCGAAAACTATAGGCTGTGCTTTGGTATCACGCTCATCTATGTGTTTTGTGAGCGTTCCTGGCTTCTTTCATAACTATCCATCTTTTTGATGTCGTTACCAATCCCTTTTGAATGTAGCATTCGATCGTAGCCCACACAGCGGGCATTGGAGCTTTTGAGGCTTCTATTGATCTATCGACTCGGAGTATTTATCTCGTTTACAATCATCCTTCAATCTTATTCAAAACGGATTGTATTTCTATGTTCTTTCTGTTCGGATCCTCGCCCCTCACTCGTACGAAACTCACAGTGTATAGGGATACCCGCAACAAACGGTTCCCCAAGTCCTAAGATCATCACGGTACGACGTGTCGAGATGGCGCAAGAATATAACTGATTACTTCTGTCATCAACGGAAGATTTCGTCACTCAACAGCGGTCGGCATTGAAGTTCTCTTCCAAAACTGTCCTCACATGAATTTTATCGTAGTTGAGGTGGGACACGGGTGGATAAAGAATCAATATCTATGCCTCATCCGCTATAAAGCCCGCTTCCCCCAAATCGTACACGCATTTCAATATAGCTACCCTAGAGGGATATGGAGAGTCTCCCACCACAATGTCAGGTTTGCCTCACCTCACCAATGACAACTATTCTCCCAGCATATGATAACACGCTTGGCGCGCTTCTCGTTGGGGGTCTTGTTGCGATGGCGTACGTGTTTTCATTGACATGTCATCATTGTGTGGAGACTCACCTCCTTGCGCCCGTCCTAGCCTCTGGGGTGTGACTTGCATTCAGATGTTCACGTTCTTTACGCACGCACAGAACGATAGATTATTTCATAAGCTAATGGTGCTGTTGTCTCGTTTAAGATGAGCTGGCTATACTGTACTAACGTTGTTATATTCCCTGCCATTGTTAGATCGCATTCCTTTGGTGGGGGGGCTACTAGTCATGTTTTGCCGTCATTCTGATTCTGCCATACGGGGCTTTCCTGAAGGTTTCTCGATACGTTCAACTCCGCATTGGACGCCCACATTCTTTACAACTACCTTGTAACGAACTATCTCAACCCCATCGCTATCACCCAGCCTACATGGTGTGTGTTATCTTTGATTTCCTAGATTTCGCTCAGGCTTTGTGTTTTGTAGGAGTGCCATAGTGAGCTCTTTATCTATCCCTCACTTGAACTCATGTTCAATATTCTATCGCTACCATAAGCTTCACGTTGCAACCACGGTGAGCCAAATTTCAAGCCAGGGCACATGCCACAACGACTAAGTAAACTTGTTCCAGTCTATCACAAATTTTCTCATTCGCACGATGTTTGCACATCGCATCTATCTATGTGGGTATCCGCCATCAATGTTTGCGTGATTGGACTTAATAAACCATGCCAAGTGAGTAAAGGTAACTATGTGGTAACAGTGTGGATTGTGAGTTCCCGTTTGATCATGCTCCATATGATATACTGAATGCCGATCCAGATGACAATATCTATGACATCCATTGGTAGGTCCTCCTACAGCCATATTCAGTGCATTTCTTATTGCACAATGATTATAGTTACTGGTATCGGTGCGTCTCTGACTTGTCGTATAATTTCATGACTTAACCGAATCACTTGTTAATATAGTGGTAACATCCAAAGCGTATAGTACTTTCTATGCTCATCATTCATTACCATCTGATGACACTGATGGCACAGGCTTGGGATACCCCTATACAAGGAATTCCACAACTTGATATCGGTGTGTCCCCTCGTTATCTAGTTCACCGAAATGTTTGACGTTTACATAGAAATTGTTGTACCTTAACTTCGCCACTGGTGCTGCGAGTGATCTCAGCGTCACCTTGGCCGTATCGTGGTTGCTTAGGAGATCAAGGACAGGATTCCAGGGGTATCTATGTTTAATCTACTGTCAACATCCAAAAGTTAAAACGCTGACACACCGCTTGAAAGGAGCGACACCCTCATCAACACTTTAATGCTGTACATGGTGAAGACTGCCCTCATTGTCGGGTATGTGCTTTCGCAGCTAAGGCCCAACTTCTTGTTAATCTATCGAGTACCGCTTCTTCACCAAGTGTCGATGCTGCTCTTTGCATGATTACATACGTAATAATGCCCGACAACTTTGTCTTTCTGGGTACGTTACCATCATTAAAACACTTTGTACGATGCTCAGTTCAGAATTTAGCACTTTATATGCTTTTAAGTAAATGTGAGTCTCTTTCCCTCTTTCGCTGGCAGAGACTCAATGGGATCTGTCAAAGTGTATGTCAGTTCTTACCTTACCTCGTGAGTTCTCTGATCTAGAACCAATTCTCTGTGGTCACCTATATGCGTTTCTGTAGGCTCAACGCGCGTGATGACCTACGCGAAATGGTCGATAAACATGATCTGCGTCATATTTCAAATGTATCAACATCAAGGAGAACGGACGGCAGTGCGGCCTGCGTCTAGCTTTCATTCACAAAAAAGGTCAGCACCGATTCTTTCACTCTGCACAAAATTCATTCAAACTACCGCCAAATTAGAGGGCTATGTTCTTGGCTGGGGGCTAATAACTCGAACCTAGGCGTAATATACATTAACGAAGAATTTAGTACTTGAATCGTACATGTTGGGCTCTGTTCCGCGTTTCTGGTGATTGCGTGGCCAGTGAACAAAAGGCTTGTAGACGACCTGAGAATACTCAAAATTCACGGATCCTGCTGCTTCCCAAATCGACCCCCGATGACTCTCAGGGGCCCACGGTAGTGGGAGAGAGGGTGGAAGAGCTGAGTAAGTCGGAGAGCGCTAGCAGGGGTCCTGGTGGCCTATGGAGAGGATGGAGTGGCCGTCGTGTGGCACGTACACTCGATCTGGACCACTGGTACTGGTGAGGTGAAAGAGGCGTGTTTTGTCACTTATCACTTATGTAGAACAGCATAATCCCCACTACGTATGGTTACAGCCTTTATGATATCATGTTGATACCCCCAGTTACATGCCCGGTCGACAGACACAGGCAGGCAAACTCTCCAGATGGCATGGTGTCAGTGGTGGTGAGTGTTCAAACGTTCACTACTCACTGGCAAGGCAGAGTCCATTTTTAGGAACACGGAGCGAAATTCCCACCCGCTAGTTTTTGGGCATCAGGTACATCAAATGTTGAGAATACAACACTTTCAGACAGGCGCTGACACTGGCAGGGCGTGACAATTGCCTCTGCAGGTGAGACAGCCTATGTTCAGTACTTCCTCTGTCTCTTTGGCCACCGTTGGTACGTCCCTCGCTCCCATATTTTGCATAAACTAATTAGCAAGCGCCCGAAAAAGCTCACCTACCATATTCCCGGAATGGCTTCAATTTCCTTCCCACAGGAGCTCTTGGACCTTATCATCGATGACGAGGAGTTGAAAGGAGATGAAAATACACTCAGTGCATGTGCTCTCACATCGCGGGGTCTATTGGATGGGGTCCGAACCACTCGCTTCCGCGCTGTCTACATCGCATCGGGAAGCAGATGCTCCTCCTTTGCGCAACTGTTGGAGAACAGCAATATTGGATCCCTCGTTCGCAAGCTCGGAGCGATCAACGAGTACAACCATATGTCGCCAGGCATCAACCATCTTTCTGAACGTTACGATGTTCTGGCCACTGTCATAGGAAAGGTATATCACCTTCAAGACTTTAGCCTGACTTTTTCATACTACAAACCCCGCTCAATCGAGCACTCAAAGCATTTACCGACAAAACTGAAGACGGCTCTCCTCAATTTGTTCCACCTACCGTCACTTGCATCTCTTCATCTCATTGGGTTTGATACACTTCCCCTCGCATATCTCACTTTATCACCCCAACTTCGACACCTAGAAATCCATCACATGCCTGGTCTACCGAATTGTGTTCCGCTCTCGCCTTCATCACGCGCTACTTGTTAATTACGTTCCTTGGATCTTGCCTGCAGGTTCTGCGCGCAATCCATGTTGCAGGTGTTCCCTCTTACTTTCCTCAGGCAACTTTGTGTGCGCGACATGCACTTTCATGATTGTCTTGCTCTCGTATCGATCACTCGGCATTCCTTACTTGACATCGAGATCAGAGATGTGACCGAAGGTGAAAATCCTATAGTTGATACCGTTTATACGTATTCATCTAGACATCGCACGGTAGTCCCAGAAATCGGGAGTGCAATCGACTTCTGCAACCCGACCCACCTCTCGCTATCCGTATCAGATTATTATTCGCTGAAACCAGAGGGAACCGAGGCCTTGACTGCTATGGCATTATTCCTTGAAAGTGGTGGCCCTACTCCTCGACGACTCAAGAACCTCAACTTGGAGTTTATATGTATCACTAGCCCATCCAGTGTTCCTTGTATCTTCGAAAGCTTACTGTGGCAACGCATTGAAACTGTTCTTCATCAGGAGAAATACGTCGGGCTCAAGAAGTTTTACATCAAATTTGAGCAGGGAGATGACTATTCAGATGATTACAACTATGGAGGCGAGGACTCAGAGGTCGATGAGGACCCTGATTTCGATCCACCACTCGATTGGAAGTTACTATGGCGGCAAGTCCCTTTCCTTTTGAAGGCTGGAAAACTGTATGTATTCTGGGGGAGTAAACTTGTCACTCCTGAAAGTTCTGCTTTAGATAATCGGTAGTTGTTCCCGTAGGATGCTTTTGGGGCTTCAGGAGATATTCGCATAATTCGGTTGTAAATAGTATTACAAGTAGCGGGTGTAGAGAGTAGATAAGAGTAGATAGGGCTAGACAGTGATGTACATTTGTCGTATAAGTATCGCAGGGCAAACCACAGTAGCGCGTCGACAAAGAGACTCGGAGGATCGTTGACGATCTAGGTCAAGATTTTCCGATTTTAAGCGGATATACGTCTCCCACACCCTCATCACCTACGTACTCCTCCACAGCACACAGCACCTCCTTCCTCTTTATTCCTGCAGCGTACCAGTGTCCCCCTGTTTACTCTGAGATTAGCATCTGTCGTAACCCCACATGCAAAACAGGCAATCTGAAAACCGCAGCGAAGTTGCAGCCTTACAGGAGCGTCGCTGAACCGGAAGTACCTGCGATGTGGGGTGGGGGATACCTGCATAGTACTGGCGGGATTTGACGTCCCTGGCCGAGTCCAGCCTCACAAATATCCGGTTCTGGCCCTTGGAGAAGACGCATATGACGAGTTTCCTAGACAGCGTAATCGCCTCGATTTGGAAATGCAGTGTCTCTCCGATATACCCGCACTGCAGGTGCCCACTTGTGGTTCTCAAGAACCACATGAAAAAATAGAGTTTTTGTGTAATATTTATGTATAATTTAAGTCCCACATAAGGTATAAATTAGGATACACAAAATAAATACATAATGTATATACTAAATGGTTATTTAATTGCACAAAATGTGTATCTTGTGTGGTTCTTGAGATCCACAAAAGAAATACATTATGTGGTTGTTCTGTGGTTTTGATCTGTGGTTCCTGAGAACCACATAATGTGGTTCTTTGTGTACTTTTTGAGAAACACAAAGGGTGTTTGTCAAGAACCACATAAAGAAACCATGTTTTGTGGATCTCAAGATGCACATAAAGATACACATACACATTTTGTGGTTCTTAAGATGCACCAAAAAAAACACATACATAATGTGGTTCCCAAGATATACAAAATGTGTAACTCTTTTTTCTGTGTATCTTAAGAACCACAAAATGTGTATGTGTATCTTTATGTGCATCTTGAGATCCACAAAACATGGT
>JABCKU010000110.1:0-42735 GCA_018221655.1 Myochromella boudieri | reverse complement strand
TATAGCATCCTATAACCTAGGCTTTGTTTACTATACGTCACTATGGTGCTAGGGCTCGGGCACATAGTTTGCTGATGATGATGGAAGAATGTGTTGTCATGAATTCCTCTCTAAGTCCCATCCGACATCCGATCCGACATCCCCAACCTCAAGCTTGTCAATTCCTCAAGCTTACTCTTCATATTCCTCGTCATCCTTGTCACTCTCAAATATCATCATAGTGCTCTGTATTGCTCCAAATGGTGTTCCGTATCGCTCCAACGGATATCCATGTTCTGGGTCATTTACTATAGTTTTACCTATATTTACTTATCTTTCTTGGTCATTCAGAGACTTTACTCATTTCATTATCAATCTGAATCATTCTCATTATACTTATAAACTTAGCTCAATCTACTTGTATTCCCGTAGATTCAACTCAGTGTATTGAATCAAATCTTCGTTTGTTCTTAAAGTCTTTGATCTCATACAAATATCTTAGTCATCGTTGATTCCTTACACGTGTTTTGTGACAGAGACCACATGACCTTATATACTCCTCCTCCTCCTAATGTTCCTTTCTTCCGAACTACTATCATCCCTCTTATAATTTCACGATCCCTCGCATTCTCTCGTTTTGACACCCACCCACCCTCACCCATTGCTAACCTTTATAGTCTTTTATTTTATTGTACTTATGGATTTACTTTACTTACAATTACCTTACTTTTACTTTTTCTTCTTTTCCTTTTCTGTTCTGTTGTTCTGCTTGTCAGGGTTCGATTCGCCCTGTTCATGCAGACCCCCTGGATCTCGCGTCGAAAGCCACGAGTTCTTTGGTCCTGCGTATTACTATTACTTAAATAGTATTAGGCCGACCGGCTCACCAGACTGCCAGCCCAAAAACCGTGGGACGTTCCCGACCAGATGGTGGTTCGGGTTTAAGTTCCTCCCTTCAGCTTCAACTTTCCATTGCCCTTCTGGAACGCCTTGAATAATGTTTACCCTTATCAACTTGATAAGAAATACTACACGCTACTACCGCGCCCGCCCCCACACAAGGAGTGCATCTACATACAACCATCAAGTTGCCGGCCTCACCGAGGAGGAATCTGAGGTAGCTGCGACTACTATGTATTCGATGCAACATAAGAGCTTAAAAGTTTCACAGTTTAGGGATGCGGTATTGACTTTTGCACGGAAAGAAGTTGCGCCCAGAGCCGCAAAGATTGATAAAACGAACACATTCCCTGCCGTAAGCTCCATACTACTTGCATGATGCCTGCTATGTCCATAATTTGGCCATTTGTAGGATCTCTGGGAGAAGCTAGGTTCAATGGGCCTTCTCGGGGTTACCGTGGCCTCAAAGTATAACGGACTTTCGCTTGGCTATTTTCACCATACACTGGTAATGGAAACGCTCTCAGCTGCATCAGGATCGGTCGCACTTTCATACGGTGCGCATTCAAACTTATGTGTCAACCAAATATATAGGCACGGAACCGAGGAGCAGAAAGTTAAATATCTCCCGGATCTCATTAGTGGAATAAAGGTTGGCAGCTTGGCAATGAGCGAAACGGGAAGTGGAAGCGACGTTGTGAGCATGAAATTGAAGGCAGACAAGATCCCTGGAGGATGGAAACTCAACGGAAGCAAATTTTGGTACATCACCATCTGTCCCGGACATGAACAGGGTTGACTTTTTGGTCGGGATCTTAGGATAACGAACGGGCCAGTGGCGTCAACCCTTGTCGTCTACGCAAAGACATCTCCAGACAAGGGGTCAAAAGGGATAACGGCGTTTATAGTAGAGAGAGGTTTCAAGGGCTTCTCAGCGAGCCCGAAGCTAGACAAATTCGGTATGAGGGGAAGTGATACCTGTGAATTGGTATTCAGCGATTGTGAGGTGCCGGATGGTGAATATCATTGCTCACTCCGCTACTCAAAGCATTTCCCTCACCGCGTTTACAGATAATATACTTGGCCAGGTTGGTAAGGGGGCTGGTGTCCTAATGTCAGGGCTCGATCTGGAGCGCATAGTGTTGAGTGGCGGTCCCCTTGGGTGTTTACTGTTTTCGTCCATCTTTGAAATACCGCACTCATTCTACTAAGGCTGATGCAAGCTGCTTTCGATGAAGCCGTCGAATATGTACATGATAGGAAGCAATTTGGACAGCCTATTGGGACCTTCCAGTTGATGCAAGGTGAGGGGAGATGTTCTTTGCAATAATTGTCATTGATTCGACCGTGTCAGGCAAGATTGCTGATATGTATACGAAACTCAACGCTAGTCGTTCCTATGTATACGCCGTCGCTCGTGCATGCGATCGGGGTGAAGTGAGCCGACGAGTAAGTGCAGAGAAGATATCCTTTCACTAGCACAGCACAGTTAACGCTGGTATTATAAAGGACTGTGCAGGTGCAATTCTTTATTCGACCGAAAAGGCTGTTGAAGTAGCGCTAGAGGGAATGCAATGCCTGGGGGGCAATGGCTACATAAATGGTGAAACTCATCATGCATTTTTAAATATATCACCACGTTAATACCACCCTCTAAATTGTAGATTACCCAATGGGCCGTATCGTCAGGGACTCTCGACTCTATAACATTGGTGCTGGGACACAAGAGATTCGGCGGATGCTAATCGGACGAGAGTTCAACGAGGAATTTAGAAAGTAGAGTGAGAGTGCCCCTATACACTCTATGCACTCTCTGTACGTTGCATGTGTTTGCATATCGTAAACGTCTAATGTTCTTTCCCATTCCAGGTAATAGTTCCCATATATATTAATATACCGATCTGGTGAAGAAAGTGAGGCCGCGGAGTCTAAAATGAGTCTCACTATTGAATGGAGCTCTCGAATTTCGGGGTGTGGAAATTTCAAAAGTCTAACATAAACTTCGCGCAGGAAAGCACAGACCTTCTATTTATAATCACCATTTTCCAATCCCCTACTTCGCCTTCGACCTCCTGGATCATCCACAGCCACAATATCCTGATATTAAACCCCTCAAGGCTTACCAGCTCCATTACAACCATCAGCCATGTCTGAGTGGAGAGACATCAAGACAGAGGACTCTTCCTCTCTTCCGCCGCCAGAAACTCACCATCACCGGACAGCTACCCCAACCGAACGTCAGCGTACAGTTCAAGCCTGCGATAAGTGCCGCGAGCGCAAGACCAAGGTCAGTTGCGGGGCACTACAAGTTTCAGGCGCTCTGATTCCGGTCTTATCCATCAGTGTTCTGGGGATCATCCTGTCTGTCAAAGGTGCACGACCCGTGGGCTGATTTGCCAGTATTCATCTCGGGAGCCACGCACTCGTGGCCCGTCTAAGGCTCGCCTCCGACAAGCAGTTTCTGCTGCCGATCTAAGGTCGTCTCCCAATCCGTGTACCTATACACGTACCCCCGAGCGTTTCGAAGTCGATCGCCCTGTCCATCATCCACGACATTATTCTTCCCAAGCACTCTCAGGGTATCGCACACCGCGTAGAGTGTCGTCCATTCCCCGCTCCTTTCACACTGACTCAGAGAGCCACGACACCACTTCCAATACATCACCTGCCTTTGAGACAATGCGTGAGACATACGTTCAGCATTTTCCATTCGGTGATGATTTATCATCATTGGGTACTGCTCCTTCGAACTATACACCACTTACTTCTCAACCGGCGCAGCAGTGGCGAGACATACGTCGCGTACAGAGTCACTCTACTTTGATAGGCTCTAGTGGAGGAACGAGAGGTATCGATCAACCCTCACAATCTGGATACCTCAACACATATCCTCTCGATGACCTTTCGGGACCAGCTTCGTACGAGCGGTGGGGATCGCAAGATCGAATATCTCCCTCATCGCTAGCCATGTTCGATGCGTTTGAGAACCTCGCACGACCAGCTCCTCAATTTGACTCGCAGATCCGGCCAGAACCCTTACCCAAAGTCCACCCATGGGGTTATCACAGCGACGGCGGTAGCACAGGGTAAGAGCCTTGCCACCGTTTGCCTGAAACCTGCTCATGTCGTCTTAGTTCCGAGCACATGTCGAGTAGTGAACCGAACCTTGACTACTCGCCTTCTTCCTCCGAGGAAACCTCAGAACCCGTAGCCCACCGTGCGTCGAAGTCTGCCCACTGTTACTTGTTCCAACATTGATGCGTGCATAGCTGCTGCTACATTCATGAACTATGACTATCGAGACTCCGATGTTGACGTCAACCTCAACTTGCAATCCTGGCCCTCTCATAACAATTGCTCGCCACCGCAATTCCTTAGTAGTCCATCAATATTTGTTACCGAAGATAACTTTACTCGACAGGTTACATTGGCGCCCACTCTAATTCACCCTCATCCCAACTCCAACATGCACACGACCTATGAACAGATGATCTATCGTTCTAGTTGATGAGCGAGTTGTAAGGATTTGTTCTTGGGATATAGATGTGCATATAGGGCACTTATGTTTCCCACTATCTTCTGGTATGTGTAGATATAAGTGTATTATAATTGCTGGTAATAGTTGGTTACACAGTAGGTAACCAGCTAAGAATGATAGATACGTTCATCTTGAGAGAGTTGCAAGAGAGCTGAGGCCCTGATCACTCCTAGACGTGTGCATGAGGCGTGCCAACTTTGTGCTACATTTTTTGCATTATGGGTCTGTTTCGAATTTATGTAACCCGCCCCGCCCTCGCGGCTTGCTCGTGACATAGGCCACTGTTGTTATCGCCCAAAAACGTGCAGGAGAAAACAGGGACATACGAAAGCCATCCATAAGATTATGACACGGAGTATGGACACTTTACCGCCAACACATAAAATTAGGCAAAATTGCTATGGTCCAGTATGGCACTAGAACAGGGGTAAAGCACCCAGGCCAGTAGCTGAACTATGCATGGCGGCACCTCGGCAATATTGGCACCGTCAGACGATATACAAGACAGCTAGGAGATGATGCTCTGGAGGTGTCATTTTATATTTTACGAGTTCTAAGTTGAAGATGTTGCAGGTAATACAAATTGATATAAATGACAGACTAGGGTATACAGACTTGTGATGAACTAAAGAGAGAAGAATACCAAGTACTGTTCGTGGAAAGGACCGTGAATATCAATGATTGGTAGGATAGCTTACACGAAGCCAATATCACGTATAATGGGGTATGAGGGGTAATTGATTAGCTATTGCGTATGCTGAGAATATTACGACCTGCCTAGTCGGAGTCGTTAATCAGGACACCAACCCAATTCAGCTATAGGACTTATGCACATACTGTGACACAGCGCACCTAAACAGGGGCGGCAACGCCACCTGGGGGCAAATAGCTGGCAGCTCAAATGCTATGCACAGGAAGCAGGTGATCGAGTCAAGCGGCCGAAGTGCAGTCGTGCTGGTATCCTGCGGCAGATACCGATAAGATGGCCAATGTATTACGGAAGCCAGATCTTGACTGTTTGATCCACACTTCCGGTGGCAACGACATTCACTAACTTCTCTGGCTCTGTGGAAGCAGCCCCGTCCCCATTCCCGTTCACCGTTGAAGCACTACTGCCAGATGATGATTGTCGCCCCCATGCAAGAGTGGTAACAAAGTGGTTGTGAGCATCAACAGTTTTTACACAGCGTCCTGTCGACAATTCCCAGACGCGGATCGTTTTATCGTCTGAAGCAGAGAGGAGGTATTTCCCTGTCGGATGGAAGGCAAGGGCACGAACCCAGTTATCATGGCCGGGCTGTATGAGGGCCAAACTGAGATCCATTGTATTGATGATGAAGGCAGACACGTACGAGATTTCGCAGCATTTGACCACTTTGCGTGTCCCATAGTTTAATAGTCTTGTCGCGAGCGCCGCTGGCCAGATAGAGCCCTGGTCGCTTTGTGCGATCGATATTCTGTACTACGCGTTAATTGTGCGTGGGGAGGAATAAGACATGAAATATGCGGACCGGAATCCCAGTTAGTTCTCGTATAGCTGAATAAGCTGCTATTGGAGCGAATGCTACCACTTCGACATCGTGGTCGTGATCTCTTAACTCTAGCTTTGACTCCCCTGTCTGTGCATCCCATATGCGAACGGTCTTCGACAGAGAATGTCATTATGGTCCGCGGTAACATAGAAGGCAGAACGTACATGATCTTTCGAGCCACTTGCAAGTAACCGTCCGTCATCAGATGGGACAACGCACCGGACCCACTCCAAATGACCAGCAATTGTTCTTACTAGATGTCTGGAAAGGGTATAAGAGGGTAGGACAGGGGTTACATAGGGTTGGACATACGTTGAAGCGACATCAAACATTCTTATAGTACGATCTCTACTTGCACTGACGATGAATTGATCCCCTGGCATAAAACGCACAGCAGAAACAGAATGATCATGACCAGGAAAGGTCTTTGTGTTCTTCCACTCATTTTGGGAATCCCATATCTTAATAAACAGGTCCGAAGAGCACGTCACTGCAGAAGGCGATGCGTAAGTAAGTAACAAGGCGTGGCATTACGAGAGGTAGGGCAGAGCTTGCTTACCTAGCAAGTGACCTTTGTGATCGAACTCAACGTCCATTACGGCCTTGGTATGCCCCTTGAGGGTACGCTCAAATTCCCCTGTTTCCCAATCCCATATCTTTACGGTTGCGTCTTCACTTGCAGAGGCGATTATTGAGTATTGCGGATGGAAGGCCACGCGAGTGACAGGAGATCGATGCCCAGTGAGGGAGTGTGCTGCTGGAGTTCGTGGAACCCAGTCAGCTTGAGAAGCGGCGCGTTTGGCAGGCGATAGAGATAGTTCTTCTTGCAGGGCGGCATTGCGGTTTTCCAAATCCATTATCTAACGAAGACGATGAGAGTCAACCACATGACCCTACATGAGCACCTTACTTTCTTTTGCAGCCGAATGACACTCGTCCACTTCTTTTCCAGGAGGCCAGCATATTTTGCCTTTGGGTCGGGGACGTACTGTGTCCCTGCATCGGCTTTCAGGGCGTTGAATGCGGAGGTGAAGTTGTTGGCATGTAGGTAGTCAAGCATGGACTTGTGTCTATTGATGCAGAGTTCAGTTGTGAGAAACGCAAACTACGTTGGACGCACAAATCTTCTCTCTGCCTCTCTGAGAGTAACGACATAGTGGTGTCTGGAGAATAAGAGGAGTGTACGAGAGAGTAACGCGTCTCGACGCTGAATGACGAGATTGAACCAGTGTATTGGCTTATTTGGCACTTGTGATTTTGGTCACGGCAAACATGTTAGGGTTTCAAAATCGATGGACACGGCGTCCAGGAGGGTGGATTGGGCGCAGACTGAAATCTATATACGCATGAGGCCCTTAGAGCACTTGAGAAACAAGTCTGTGCGCAGAGAGGGCTTGTTGCAAGTCAAGGCAGCGAAGTGGCCGGAGGAAGCCGGGAGTGTGCGAATATTAATTTCTACGTGTCGGGATTTGAAGAGGGACGCCTGTTCTTTCCATCCAATACCCTAAATAAACCTTTCTCGTCCTCGCCATGCTGACCTCCCGTGGTGCCGTCGCCCGCATCTCCAAGAGAGCGTTCAACAGCGCCAGAAAAACAAACGCGTTCTTCTCCACCGCTTCTCTCCTCAACAGGGCTGCTCTTCCCACCACCCACCAACCCCCCAACTCCCGTCTTTCTCGTCCTTCGCCGTCTGCTCCTGGTCAGTATATATATATATATATATCATCTCACCTGCTGCTGTTCTTTTCTCTACTCTTCATTTTTCTTCACCCTGTGCAATTTGAAAATTTTGTTGATTCCGATTCCGTTTACAGCCGCGCGCACTTATGCGACAGAGTCTAGCGCCGTTGTCGGTTCGGTGAAAACCGTCATTGGTGCCGTTGTCGATGTCCAGTTTGACACTGATAATCTCCCCCCTATTCTCAATGCCCTGGAGGTTCAGAACTTTAGCGGTGGTCGTCTCGTCCTTGAGGTCGCGTCTCACTTGGGTGAAAACACCGTCCGCACCATCGCCATGGACGGTACCGAAGGTCTCGTTCGTGGAACCAAAGTCATTGATACTGGTGCCCCGATCATGGTCCCCGTCGGTACTGCTACCCTTGGCCGTATCATGAACGTCATCGGTGAGCCCATTGACGAACGTGGCCCCATCAAGGGTGTCAAGCTCTCCCCCATCCACGCCGACCCTCCCCCATTCGTCGACCAGTCTACTACTGCCGAGGTACTGGAGACGGGAATCAAGGTCGTCGATCTCTTGGCTCCTTATGCTCGTGGTGGAAAGATTGGTCTTTTCGGAGGTGCTGGTGTCGGAAAGACCGTATTGATTCAAGAACTTATTAATAACGTTGCCAAGGCACATGGTGGTTTCTCCATCTTCTGCGGTAAGCCTCTGTGCTATCTTGGTACCTGTGGTCTCAATTTATTGATAGGTGTTGGTGAGCGTACCCGTGAAGGTAACGACCTGTACCATGAAATGATCGAGACTGGTGTCATCAACCTTGAGGGCGACTCCAAGGTCGCTCTCGTTTTTGGTCAGATGAACGAACCCCCCGGTGCTCGTGCTCGTGTCGCTCTCACAGGTCTTACCATTGCCGAGTACTTCCGTGACGAGGAGGGACAGGATGTGTTGCTCTTCATTGACAACATCTTCCGTTTCACTCAGGCTGGTTCCGAGGTGTCTGCGCTTCTTGGTCGTATTCCCTCTGCTGTCGGTTACCAACCCACACTCTCCACAGACATGGGTGGCATGTAAGTTGTAGTCATTTCTTTTATGTGGCCATCATGTCTTAAAGCTCTTCGCTCTTAGGCAAGAACGTATTACAACCACCAAGAAGGGTTCCATCACTTCAGTGCAGGCCGTCTACGTCCCTGCCGATGATTTGACTGACCCTGCCCCAGCCACTACCTTCGCTCACTTGGATGCCACCACTGTGCTGTCTCGTGGTATCGCTGAGTTGGGTATCTATCCTGCTGTCGATCCCTTGGACTCCAAGTCCCGCATGCTGGACCCCCGTATTGTATGATTGTTCTTGCTTGCCTCTTAATATATTACCTCTCTCATTCATCTTTAGGTTGGACAAGAACACTACGACGTTGCCACAGCTGTTCAGAAAATTCTTCAGGACTACAAGTCCCTCCAGGATATCATTGCTATTTTGGGTATGGACGAGTTGTCTGAGGAAGACAAGCTGACCGTATGCTCCTGTTGGCTTGGAAAATGCGACGAGGTGCTGATCTGATTTGCTTGCAGGTGGAGCGTGCACGTAAAATTCAACGTTTCATGTCGCAACCTTTCCAGGTCGCTCAGGTTTTCACTGGCTTCGAGGGTAAACTCGTTTCTCTTAAAGACACCGTCCGCTCCTTCAAGGAAATCCTTTCTGGCGCGCACGACTCTCTCCCCGAGTCCGCTTTCTACATGGTGAGTACTTCTTGATCGTCTTTGTAGTGTTGGTACTTACTGTTTTTTTAGACTGGCACAATCGAGGACGTCAAGGCCAAAGCTGAACAACTTGCCAAGGAGATGGGCAACTGAAGTCCTTTAACACTTTCTGTGCTTATTTGCCGTGGGTGTTGTTAAAATAGTAGACCATGATTGGTTGTTCATAGAATACAAAAAGTCATTCAATATAGTCCATCCTACAGAGTGATTTTAATTTTATCAAGGTCGAGTGTCTTTGTTTCAAATGTCACAGCCATTTTATCATCAAGTTCCCATTTGAAGTAATACTACGCCTGGCCTCAATCCATGTGAGTTTGTGAGGCTGTCCTGAGTGGGTTCTCATAGGCTCCTTGGTAAGCGAAGTTAAAAGCTCTATTTGGGCTGAAAGCTGCCGAAAGAACACGTTTGTTTGCCGATCATGAATCAAAAATAAGTCTCGCATCTGGACTTTCATCGTACGCTCATCATGAGCACCTTTGAGAAGATCGAGGAATACGCCGAGTCACTTGAAGAGTATTTCTTCTCTTCTCTTGCTGCAGCAACAACTGATTTGCCCAACATCAACGAGGCGATCAACAGACTGTGGCTAGACATCTCGCGCTATGGTCCTGGAATGCCTTCTTTCCCTGAAATGCACCTCCCAGCGCTCGGTGATTTCCAGGTTCCCCCTCCGCCTCCACCGCCGCCCCCACTGGTACACCTCTCTTTGCTGAACAAGTCAGCCAATTGGACGAAAAAGCATCCGTGGATCCTTTCCAGTTTTGCCATCGGTGTCCTCGGAGCAGGTCTTCTCGCTGGTTATAGCTCGTTCCACACAAAGAAGAGAAACTACTACAATAAGAAAACTCAAAGCAATGAAAGGCGACAGGTTGTTGGTGCGCCCAACTTTATCCACTCCTCAAAGCCATATCTAAATTCAAAGAATTAAACAGTTGTCTTGGGCGGAGATACACCACTTGCTCTGCCTCTGATCCACGATCTGGAGGCCAAAGGATATATTATTATCGCCAGTGTGTCTACTCCTGAAGCCGCCTCGAGCCTCGAGCAGACTTGTCAAGGCTATGTGAGGGCACTTGTCCTCGATCCTCAAGAGGTGAGTTTCGACTTACCTGCATTCATCATATCGATCTCTCAAGTACGTCCGCATACCGTAGTCGTCTAGTGTTCCCGTTTTCTTGCGCTCACTAGCCTCGACGCTTTCACGTAAATTTCCTATCACAGCTTCTGGGGATCCTTTCGCATCTCCTTCCGCTCAGCCATACATTCAATCCGTCATTTGCCTTTTGACATTGCCGACTGCCGCACTGTCTATTCACGCTCCTCTGGAGCACATATCTCTTCGGAGCACCTACGTTCCTTTCCTCTCCGCGACACATATCACTCCCCTCCAAGTTATACAGGCTCTAATGCCTTTACTACGGACTGGGCCCGCCCGCGCCCGCGACAAGGGTAAGAAGACTATCATAGTGTGCTTACCTGCCATCGAAGCTCGCGTAGGGCTTCCTTTCTCCTCGATGCAGGCCATGAGTAGTGCATGCACCCTGCGTGGCATAGAGGTTCTTCGACGAGAAATAAATCTCGCTTCGTTGACGGATAAATCTGAATCAATGATGAACATCAAGGTGGTCATTGCTGATGTCGGAGTGCTTACCACTGGCATCTACTCGAACGCTTCTTCCGAAGAGAGCGCCTACAAGGCCATGGAGGACTGGAGTCCTTCAGAAAAATTGACATATGGTCCTGCTTTTGTTTCCACTTCGCATACTCCTCGTCCTGTATCGTCACGATGGGCTTCATTCTTAGCTATATTCAGCAACAAACCTCAATACGGAATTGCACGTAGACCAACTGATATCAATGTCTTTGTTGCCAGCATTGTCTCTGTGGTCACCGGCGGAAGACATAACACATATATTTTCGGACTCGGCAGCATGATAGGGCAAATCAGAAATTGGATTCGTGGCGACAGGTTTTCTGTTGGAGCTGGTGGTACGTGCAGCATAAATATATCTTGCTATGGTTAGCAGTTTATGACACATGAATTTTTTTCTTTAAATCAGCAAATACATATAGGATTGCCTCCTACCTCCCTTCAAGCATACTCGATGTTCTACTCAACATTCCGTACCTCCTGATAACAATACGTAACCGCCTCCTTCCAGCGGAGCCTTTCATTCAAAGACCACCGGAAACATTACCGCCCTCAGCCATACCAAAGCCCGCCGTGGCGTCGACCAATAGCGATAACGCAAGCGATAGCAGCCAAGATGTTTCAGAAACTGCCTCGGAAGTGGACGTCGAAAGTAATGCCTCTGACGGAGTTGCGAGCAGCTGGATTAGTGTGAACCAGCAACAGCTTGAATCTCGCCCTTGATATGTACACATAGTTAGGCTTATCCTCAGGCAGTGTCTGAATCTCAGAAATTAGCTTGACTATCATTTGTACAACGATCCCCTTGTGACCCCCACTCGTTTCCATTCAATATTATGCAGCGTCGAATTGGTCAAATGTGTACAATAAATAGTGACCCGCCCCCAAGGCCTGAGTAGTATAGAAATGCTATTAGAGCAGTTTCGCAAACGATTAATCGGCAAATTTATGCGAGTGGAACTCGCTTAGTTTTTTAAGGTTTGCCAAAAAAAAATGGAGTGGGCCAGTACAATCCCTAATGAGAACTAACCCTAATCTTCTCACGCCGAAATCCTGTTAAATTGCTTGCTCAGTTCGTTGTTCAGTTTTACCCAAGATAATATATACCTAACGCGACATATGTTGCTATATGTTGATCTAACTCCCCACTCTTTACAATATGGGTGAGCTTCATGCATGTGCTAAGGTCTTGTGTCTTGGATTCTGATTTGCGCTAATATGCGAAGGGATCGCATTATGGCTTGTTCCTTCCACTGAAGAAAATAAAGACCAAATCGGAGCTATCATGAAGACACGACAAGAACAGCGCCAGAATCTCCCGTCCTCATACCCTGAATTCGTTCCTCACGTCACCTTAGCCTCTTTCCCATCCTCAACCGCGCCATCCCACTCAGAGATCCGTGCTGCAATACCTAACCTTAGACACGGCGTCCCCGTCAGATTTGCATCGGTCGAAATTGGCTCACATTTTTTTCGATCCGTCTATATTACCATACGACCGACGCCCGTCCTTCTGGCGTTGCATGAAGAGGTCCACGAGAAGCTTGGAGCTGCACGCAATACCCCATCATTTCCTCACGTCTCGTTATGTTATATCACTGATCAGGATGCACTTCAGGGAGAGAGGGAAAAGTTTTTTGAAGCGCTACAGAAAGCTGGATATTTTAGGCAAAATGAAGGCGGCCAGGAGGGTGTTAGCCTGAGTGCGGGCCCTGGGGGCTGGTTGAGTGAATACTTGGCAACAGAGGTGTGGGTTGTCAACTGTGATGGTCCAGTGGAAGGCTGGACTGTTCTCGATAAAATATCCATCGTTTCATGACACCATTGCCATTGACAAGAAATAAACTGGCGAGGGTTTCTAATAGTAATAAAAATTTGCACAAGCGACGACGTGTTTGCGAACTTCAATGCTATAATATACTGTAGCGAATTGCATGATTGTGTCATGAACTACAATTTTTATGCACGAATCGAGCCCAGTCTTCCGACACTCGATCCTTCATTGCCAAATATAACATTTCATGACCAGTTGAAGCAGGCGCCGCCAACATACGACGAAGCAACATAACTAGTACAATCTAGTACAGGTCATAAATGCTATCCATCTTATACATCTTCGTACCAGCGTGATGCTTGATGTCCTCCCCGTAGACCCTCTCCATCTTGTACATTTTTGTGACGTCGGCGGGCACGGCTGCAGCTGCAAAAATCGTGGCAGCTCCTGTTGGGTTACTGATCGACGCCTTGCTGGCGATGCTGGCAGCTCTGCCGTCCGGAATGCTGATAAACTCTCTCACACCATCGACCTCCCCATCATAAACATAGTAACCTTTCCTCTCGAACTGTATGATATCACCCTTGTTAAGATCATTGACGTTGGCATCTGCAACCCCGCCTTCCCGAAACTCGGTGACTGGGGTGATATAGTCATCGATGTTATCATTCTCTTCAATTTTCTTTTTAGTGATAAGGTAATCGTAGTCCAGTAGGGTAACAGGGGCAAGAGGAGTCTCTGTAGACTGGGCGAGCCATGTAATCTTTTTTTTTGTTTTACGGAAGTCACCCTCGAGCTTGAGATCCATCATGATGGCAGTCACCACGCCTGTAGCGTCGACAGTTTTCGAACGAACAATAGCGTTACCCCAATCCATCAGGGTTATCTGTACGATGCGTCTGTAAGAGTAGGGGAAGGGAACACACTCGTCGCACCTCCTCCTTATCTTCAAAAGATTGGGCATCCTCCTGTTCGATCAGGATAGTAGATGCATAAACGGTCTTCTTCTCTCCAATACCTGGGTTTTTCTTGTGCTTTGGGAGTGTCTTTACCTCAAGGCCAACTGGACCACCATTGATGCTGACGGGAACGCTGAAATCCATGCATCATTAAAATCTGCACGGATTACAATATGGTTGAATACCCACATCTTGTTTTTGAGAACCACCCAATGGCGAGGCGCAATGGGATCAATGATTTTTTTGTTCAGAGACCAGATAGAGTCCCACTCCATCGATACCACTGCCTGAGAAGGGCCTTGTGACAACATGAACTGAGTCAAGGCTTCAACGGTCATACCCCGACGGCGAATCCCTATGATTTAGCATTGGTGTGAGGGAATTATGTAGTGATTCAGAAATAGGCCAACCGCGGACAGTAGGAAAACGGGGGTCATCCCACCCACGCACGTGCCCTTTGTTAACAAATTCATGGAGCTTTCGCTTGGAGAGGAGAGTATAGATGAAGTTGAGGCGGCTATGGTCCACTTAGGGCTGGTCCTCAGATAAGAGGCTCCTGTCTTACCTAAAGTCCCAGATATTCACTTCATGTAGGTTAAGGGCGTCAATCATCCATTGATACTGAGGGTTACGGTCACGATATTCATTAGTCCTAAGGGCATGGGTCACGCCTTCAATGGAGTCGACGACAGGGCAAGCGAAATCGTAGGTGGGGTAAACCTTCCATTTGTCCCTGATCCTGGTTCAATATTTGAAATGTCACGAGCATGATCGAAATCCTACCCAGTTCGATGATGTGGTAGAAGGTTGCATCTATAGATAACCGGGTCACGCATCGCTTTATTGGGATCGTCGACGCTGATTTTTGCACGGATAACCCATCGTAACCCCTCTTCTGTTCCGGCTTTCATCTCATCGAATTGCTTAAGACTGTCTTCGACGGGGTCGCCTCGGTGAACCGAAGCGGTGCCTACGAATCGCTCATCACGCATCTATTCAACAGAGCTCTTTAGTTGACAAACACTTGTTCAATAAATGATTTAACTTGTTGTTGTGGAGTATCGTCAGCATAGGCTCTACCAGTCACGATAAGCTTAATTGCTAGGTCATGCAAGGTTTCGAAATGGTCGGAAGTATGTGTGATGAGGTCGCCGTGAACGCCAAGTAAGCTGAGATCTTCCAGAATGGCTTCCTCGAACTCGGACTGCGTTGTGATTGTCAGTAAAAGGCTGGGTACAGTAACATGAATGTCATACTTTTTCCTTAGTTGGATTAGTATCATCAAAACGAACAATCAGTTTACCGTGGTACATCTTCGCGAAATACTGGTTGAGAATGGCCGCCTTTGTGTGACCAATATGGAGGTAGCCACTCGGTTCGGGGGGGAAACGCGTAACAACTTGACCGTCCACCGCATTCTGCAAACCAAGTGCGAAACCAGCAGCGGTTTTACTCGATCGAGCTTTGCTAGCCTTAGCTACAGCAAGCTCAGAAAGAACGGACTGTGTTTCTTTCAATGTATCAAAATAGTTAAACCATCTCAGAAGATGAGGATGTTGATTATTCTTCAACAAACCCAAGATTTTGATACTACCTGAGATCTGACGTTTAGCTTAAAATCATAGAAAGGATGAACGAACAAATATGCCTTTCAATGTACCCCAGACAGCCCAATCTGCAGCCGTAACGGCGTGACCAACGAGGAATGTTCGGAATAATAGAGAATCGTCGAGAGTGTCTAAAGCTGCCACCAGCTCAGAGTGTACAGTTATCTCTCGCAAGTTTTTAGCAAGGGTGAAGAAAGATGGCGTCTGAAACTAGTGATCAAATCTTTTCACCTCAAACACGTTTAGGAAGATAAAACAAACCTTTGCACTATCACCCGAAAGTCTACCTTCCTTGGCCAAGGCGAGAACGATATCTTCCTCGTCGACAATGGTGGAGCCGTTTAGCATCAAGGAAATTGTAGTGACACTCTCATCGAAGACGATAATAGCTTCGCCAGTATAAGCAGCAATTCCAAGGGCGGCAAATGGAAAGGGTACTGCCTTCGAGGGCACAGTTAAGGAAGCCATGTCGAGATGTATGCCAGACGGGTGAGTTTTCTAATCGAGATAAGATCAAATTGTCTGTTTACTGAGTCTGCAAAATGAGTCACGATCACAAAATAATACAGCCATTTAAAATAAAAAATGAGGCAGACTTATTCTTTCTCGCTACCCTTCCCTGCCCAATATCGGAATCATGCCTATGCTGTGAGCCTTTTATGCCGTCGTACTTCAACGTCCACTCATTCTTGTCCCCAGTGCGGAACCCTCTCAAAAGTACAAGCCATACACACCTTTGACCCTGAAGCATCGCGAATGGCCATCCAAAACGTTCATCAATGCCCCTGTCTGGCTGTCCACAGATCTACGCGATGGGAATCAAGCTCTCGCCAACCCTATGACCGTCGAGCAGAAGACTACGTTCTTCAGGCAGCTTGTTAAGTGTGGTGTAAAGCAGATTGAGGTTGCATACCCTGCTGCGAGCGACACCGACTTTCAATTTGTTCGTGGCTTGATTGAAAACAACGAAGTACCAGACGACGTCTGGGTTCAGGTTTGTTGTGTTATCCTAGCCCCTTACCATCTCCATTTGAACTCTATCGAGCCAGGTCTTGACTCCTGCCCGTGAGGACTTGATCAAACGTACCGTCGACTCCGTTGCTGGCGTTAAGAAGGCAATTCTCCACATGTACAATGCCACTTCACCGATGTTCCGTGACGTTGTATTCCGAAATTCGAAAGAGCAAACTATCGAGCTTGCTGTTCGACACACCAAAATCATTAGGCAACTGACTGAGGAGTGCACGGCTAAATACGGCACGCAATTCATCTACGAGTACAGCCCTGAGACGTTCACACAAACAGAGCCTGAGTTTGCTCTGGAGATCTGCGAAGCAGTTAAGGCAGCCTGGGGCAAGGCTGGAACTGGGGAGGACCGTATTATTTTTAACTTGCCTTCCACCGTTGAGATCGCTCCACCAAATCACTATGCAGATCAGGTATGTTTACATAACTGATTTTTTAATTTTTCTTATGAATCAAACATAGATCGAAAACTTCTGCACCAAGATCTCAGAGCGGGAGAAAATCATAGTTAGCTTACATCCTCATAACGACAGAGGTAAGCACATCCACCCGAAACAGTTGCTGGCCTTTTTCTTCTTCTTATGTTGCCGTTATAAGGTACTGGGATCGCTTCTGCAGAGCTAGGTATGCTGGCCGGAGGTGATCGTATAGAGGGATGTTTCTTCGGTAATGGAGAACGTACAGGCAATGTCGACTTGGTCAACCTCGCCCTCAATCTTTATACTCAGGGCATTCATCCTGGCCTGGACTTCAGTGACCTCCAAACGGTCATTGATGTGGTTACAAATTGTAATGACCTACCCATTCATCCTCGACACCCTTACGCTGGAGAACTGGTTCACACAGCATTCTCTGGTTCACATCAAGACGCCATCAAAAAAGGCTTCGAAGCGCAAAAGATCGCACATTCCGCCGGAGGAGAACCTAAATATTGGAATATTCCATACCTCCCCATTGATCCCGCCGACCTTGGTCAGACCTATGAGGCCGTCATACGTGTCAACTCGCAATCGGGCAAGGGTGGCATTGCGTACATCATCAAACAGCACCTGCATCTAGATCTTCCTCGGAAACTCCAGATCGCATTCTATCAAGTCATACAAACTATCTCAGACCGCGAAGCTCGAGAAATGGCTGTGGACGACATTACGACAGCGTTCCGGAAGACGTACTACTTTGGTGGTGCCAGGTACAAGGGAAGGTTGGCTCTTCGAAACTTCAAAATTTCGACCGAAGTTGCAAGACATTCATCCGAACTGTCGGGTGACGAGGTGGCCGACGAAGTTCGACATTTTGACGGTACTCTTTCAGTGGATAACAGTTACCGTGTTGTTCGGGGAGACGGGAATGGACCTCTGTCCGCTCTTCTTGATGCCTTACGCACCCACCTTAATATCGATTTGGTCATTCGTGAATACTCGGAGCATGCCATCAACGAGGGCACAGATTCGAAGGCCGCATCCTATGTAGAGCTCGTACCGGCAAACGATCGCAAGTCGTCTCAGTCTTGGTGGGGTATTGGCGTTGACTCTGACATTGCTGGCTCCGGTCTCCGTGCTGTTCTCAGCGCAGTTAATAAGGCTATAGGTGACCGAGTCCTCCCAGAGCTGAAGCTCAGCGTTGGTGTCAACGCGCGATCCGGTCAATCCGACATCTCCACAGCTATTGTCAATTCCCTCAGCCTGGAGCTGCCCAGACGCTTCCAATCATCGTTCTTCGAAGTTGTCCAGAGAAAGACGAGAGATGCTGGGGGTGAAATCTCATATGAGGCCGTGACCGAACTCTTCCGGAAAACATATGGGTTCAATGTGGATCCTACTTCCAGTGACGCTATCAAGCTGGTATCCCACAAGCTTAAGCGCCTGAGCGAAGGCCGCCGACAGCTAACCGGAGAGTTTGTATTTTCTGGACAACCCCGTACCATCACAGGAGAGGGGAATGGGCCGCTATCGTCAGTCCTTGCTGCTCTGCACACTCAAATCCAAGGCACACTGTCTATTCGCGAATACTCAGAACATTCCATTGGGGAGGGAGCAGATGTGGTGGCCGCCTCGTATGTTGAAGTAGTGTACGAGGTGGCGGGAGCCAAAAAGGAAACCAGCTGGGGAGTAGCGACGGACGCTGATATCACCGCATCTGGGATTAACGCAGTTTTGAGCGCAGTAAACAGACTGGACATCCTGTTGAAGTGATGAATTCAAAATAAATCGAATTCTATTTGTAAAATGTTATCTCCTATCAATTCGATGTATTCGTCTGTACTTAGTTGGCTCGGATATACTTGGACTCGGAGTACTTAAACGGCAGATTTGCGACCAGCTGTTGTATGAGGACAAACGACTCGATATAATCTTTCATAAAGAGAACGGTCACTGGTCTACTTTAGCTTAAACGGGTCCATTGGGTGCATGTGGCAAATGTCAGATCGCGTGATCTCGCACGCTCGCACGCTCTCAAGCTTTGCGACTGCAAGTCCACTGTCCGACAGCCTTCTGCTGTCTAACTTTAAGGCTTGGACTACTTGGTGGAAGGTCTGAGGGCCAAAGAACACTTACACTCCACTATGTCAGACAACCCTAGTCGTTCCTCTCGAATTACAACGGGGTCCAAGACCTTGCAGGCAGCCCAGTCGCTATTTATCTCTGGACCCTCAGGTTCACGCCCTTTTCTCAACATGCTCAATCCAATGAGCCGCAATCATCAGGGTTATGCTCAAACTAACCAGTCTCTTATGGAGGAAGATGAGAATGGGGATAATGAATCTGAGGACGACGTGGAAGCTGGACACATTCGCAACCCTACTCTTCAGAGTACAATTGGTCGCTCACTCGTAGCGAAGTCTAGGATTCAGGACCAGCGAAATGTGTCGTGGGATGCAGGCGCTTCCGAAATGAATGTTCTTCACCCGAATATTCACAAGGAAGATAAGATTCATGAACAGGAATCTTCAGACGATGAAGTACCCCAAAGCTTCATGATCGAGGCTGCCTCGAGGAAACCTGCAGGCTCCAAAGGGAAGGATAGAGTTGATGGCATACCTGGAGGCAGACCAAGGCATTCGTTGCAATCCACCGCCGGAAGGAAACTACCTCCTTCAAAGCCGCCAAACGTATATAACCAAAACCTCACAGTCCCCACTCCTCCTCGACCAACAGAGGTCGACGCTGAGGCATCTGCACGAGCTCCTGTGCAGAAACCGAACCAACGCATGAGATTCACTGATACACTTCCCCAGCACACTCGACAAACGAAACCCTTGCGAGGCTTGGATGAGTATGAAAAAGCCTTATGGAACTGGGTCAACGTCTACAATCTTGACGCCTTCCTCCAAGACGTTTATAATTATTACGAGGGGAAAGGTATCTATAGCATTGCGTTATCACGAGGATTGAATCTCTTGTAGGTGATGTCAGGTGCCTCTTTATCTAACTATCGGTCTAACGTCAATTCATAGGACTGTGGGATTTGTTATTAGTTTTTCCACTTTTTTACTCGGCTGTATCAATTATTCGCAAATTCGACACGGAAAGCCAACACAATTATCACATGTCGTGATAGATCACTGTGCGTCAAGGTCAGGAATTATTTGGGTATGAAAGATATATGTGTTTTTGCTTAGTACTTTCTGCAGGTTTTCTGGTTTCACATTTTTATTCTTCTTGCTCTTTACTGCTTTCTACGTTTGGCAAATTGTCGCTTTCGTCCTCGGCACCCTTCGTTTAATAGATATGTATAATTTCTACACACATCTTCTTAAAATTCCGGACGTACGTAATTCCTTGACTCAAAGCCCCTACTGTTCTTACACATTCATTTAGGCTGATATACAAACCATCTCATGGTCAGAGGTCGTCCGTCGTATAGGAGCAATACGAGAAGAAAACCCCATCACTGCGATCTCTTCAAAAAGTGCACGAAAGAGCAATGACATAACTACGGCCAAATTGGATGCTCACGATATAGCCAATAGGATAATGAGGCAAGAAAATTATTTAATCGCACTTTTCAACAAAGAGCTTCTCGATCTACGGGTTTCGCTTCCTACAATGTTGAAGCGGTTTGTGGCGGAAGAGACAGGGAAAGGAAAGATGTTAACACAGACCTTGGAGTGGAACTTGAGATTTTGCTTGATGGAATATCTGTTCGATTCTCATGGTAGGGTGAGGAAGGTGTTTCTTAAGTCAAAAAATCGATCTGCATTGATTGAAGGGTATGAATTTGTTCACTACCCTATCATTCTGACCTAATTGTCTTCATTCAGCCTCAAGCGACGTTTTATTTTTATGGGAATCCTTAATGCAATCTTTGCGCCATTCATTGTGCTATACCTTGTTATGTATTCCTTCTTTCGTTACTTCGAGGTTAGCTCGCCATGATACTGATACTGGTTTCATTTAATGCTCACACCTCAATAGGAATATCACAAAGATCCGTCCTCCATTGGGGGCCGCCGTTACACTAACTTCGCACGGTGGAAATATCGAGAATTCAATGAATTGCCCCATTTCTTCGTACGAAGGCTCGACGAGAGTTACCCGCTAGCGAGCATGTACATCGGCCAATTTCCGAACGAGAAATTGACTCTCATCATGAGGTAGGTTTCACCGCTAGTTGCATATAGCCAATCAACTAAGACTGTTAGATTTATTGCCTTTATTACAGGGTCCTTTGCTGCTGTACTTCTCCTTGCTACAGTCATTGCCCCGGATATTTTCACGCAGTTTGAGGTCACACCACACCGTACTGCGGTCTTTTATTTGGGCGTTTTTACTGCAGGATTCTCTGTGGCAAGGGGCATGATTCCTGATGACAACAGAGTCTTTGACCCAGAGATGCTTATGATGGATGTCATCACTTATACGCATTACATGCCTGATGAATGGAAGGGTCAATTGCATAGCAAGAAAGTCCATCAGGAATTTGGGGAGCTCTTTGCCATGAAAGTCCTTATCTTCCTGCAGGAATTGGGTTCAGTGGTACTCACACCCTTTATACTGTGGTTCTCGCTTCCAGGTTGCGCATCGGCTATCGTTGATTTCTTTCGAGAATTTTCAGTTCATGTAGATGGACGTGGTTATGTCTGTAGCTTCGCAGAGTTCAACTTTGAGCGACACGGAAATGTCAAGGTTCGAATTGCGCTCAATGATACCTTATACCTGCCATTGATCTTCACTTTGTAGTTCGGCGCTCCTACCCAGACACGTGACAAAAAAATGATATCTAATGAAGGAAAGATGGAAAAGAGCTTCCTCAATTTCAAGGTACATCTGAGGCCCTCTCCCATGTATCGGTAACTAATCCCATGGTACTACCAGGCAACAAACCCAGATTGGAATCCTTCAGATCCCTCAGGCTCCCTCTATCTCAGCAGGATGGCTGACTACGGCGCCACACACCACATGCACGTACATGGACGACGTAGACATGGACCTGGTCTGGAAGGCACCGTGCATTTCGCACCTCCAGAGCCCTCTAGAGGAGAAAGCTCCCTCGCCGACAAGGCACAGGAGTATGACCGTGCTCTCCGGCAGAGCCAGTATGCTGCCACTACGCGGCGGTGGGGTATCGGAGGCAGCCTTCTGGGTACGTCAGGCTTAGGGAGCGCAGCTGTACCGTCGGCCTCCTCTGTTTTTGGTGGGGTCTCCACAGTCCGAACGACGGTACTAGGCGATTCACAGGGCAGTGTGCTTACGGAAACTACTGGCCATAAACCTAGTGGGCAATCTGAAGTTATCCCACCAGATGATCTTGAGGTGGATGGATTGGGCGAATCATACATAGATGGCGCAAAGCGATCCAGGACGTACGGAGAAATGGAAGATGAGGATGAAGATCTGCGGGAGGACGGAGGCGTATTGGGTCTACTGGCTCAGATCTATGGACGGAGGGAAGGTGCTGCTGGTGTACTGTAGAAATGTTATACATACCATAGTTGTTTGTAATGAATACCACTAGACCATGTTGCACTTTCCTGGAGGTAGCGCATCTGTAGAACGTATCTTTGTAAAAGGTATACAATTCCTAGTCGAAAGACCAATCGAGTGAGTGAGGTGGGTATAAGGGTTATTATCTGCACGCGTATTTTATGAACAGAAAGCAAGTGAAGAGACGAGGGGCGACGAGTGTAACCAGGGTTATTTAAAAATGGGCTTGTTCTTGGTGATTAGAGGCTTGAATACTGAGCCATCCCTAAACGAACTCAGGCCGGCTGAACTGGCAGATCTGAGAGCGTGCATCTGTCCACGTCGAAGCTCTTCGTCTAACCGCCACATACCCTTCACAAACTGATCACGATTAAGAGAACCCGTACCCTCTGGGTCAGATTCGTTCCTGGTAGAACATGTCAAAACCCATTCAGAATGAAACGTAATAAACTCATACCAGATTGCAGCCAACTTTCTCCTGCTTAGCCTCGTCCTACGCCAGATGACCTTTATGGTATGGCCATCAAGCGTCTCCGCACTGTCTACGCTCGTGCTGACCTCTTCGTTCTTTACCGAAAGAGTATCAGTGTCGTGATCACCTGTAATGAGATCTACGGAGAGCCCCCTCCAACCCGCTGCCCTTCTCGTCCCCCTTGCCTCGGTTGGGCTCAAAAACGCTGGCTTTTCTTTTGCTTTTTGTTTCTCCACTTTGCGGCACTGTACCACGTTTGCATTGAACACGGATTCATACCGGGCCCGAGCAGCCGCAGGAACAGGTGTTGGTCGTTTGGTTTTGAGATGAATATTGCTCAGTGGACGTGAGCCATGCGCATCGTGGCTATGGCTGGAATGGGAGTGGTTGGAGTTGATGCTATGGGTAGTTGTGGCGCTGAGGATAGATGAACGATCTGACGAACGTGATGGGGGCGGGGGTGGGGCTCGTCGACCTGGAGGTCCATTGGTTGTCGAAGACGACGAAGAGAAAGACGATACGGACGCACGAAATCCCGGTGAGCTGGGCGTTGATGATGATGATGGTGATGATTGTCGATTTGGCGGTGGTGATTTCTGACCCGTAACAACATAGCTCGATGAGGACGACGGACGCTGTGGGAGCCTTGGTGGTACTGGTTTTTGTTTCGCCATCGCCCTTTCCCAGTCGAGGAAGATGATTCTTTCTGTTGCAGGACTCGCAATTGAAGGGGTCGAAACCTCCTCATACGATTCATCCAGACTCACTGCATCCTCTTCAGATTTCTGCTCCAACTCGTGATCCATCGGAAAAGTAGAGATGAAGTTAGATGAAATAGAACCTGGTGTGCTTGGGTCGGTGTCAGAGGATAACGAGACCGAGTGAAAGGAGGATACAGAGGAGGCTGGTGCATGTCCAGATATATTTCTCGAACGTGGATCTATGTCGATCTTGGGCGGGGGATAAGTGTGGTCTACTGTGAGCGAGTCGACGCGGTTTGCAGGATGAGGAGATGAAGAGACGCTGTGAGAATCCAATGATGACGAGGACGGCAGGGATTTGAGGGACGCATATGACGGTTTGCGTGGAGGTAATGGAGGTGCTGCTTTAGTTGGCAAAATTGGTGACAATTTGGTTTTGAGTTTTGGTGGAGATTCCAGATTTATGAGTGGTGGGATGCTTTTCTTGTGTGAGGCAAAGCCCTGTTGTGTTGGTGTCCGCGTATTGTCAGGCGCTCCAAAGTATTTGAATCCGTTTGTGGGAGGCGGGGAGACTCCATCGTCTACAACCCAGTCTTTCAGGTCGATCAGAGAGGTTTTTCGGCCGAGGTTTGGAGGTGAAGGCGAGGGTGAAGCGGGCTCAGGCTGTCGAGGTGTGAGTGGCGGAGACCGAGTGGCTTCGTTGAGCAAACGACCATTATTTTGGGTTTTGCGAGACACCGAGCTGGATGGGAAGGACGGCGACAAGGATGGGTTTGTGATTGCCTCGAACGCAGAGATTCTGGATTGTAGTGCGGTCGAGGGCATTGCAACTCACAGTCGGTGGCCAGGTTTAGCCTTATAGTATGAAGTACTATGAAGCTTTGAAGTCCGATCACTCAAAAAGTTGTCAAAAAGTTAGTTGATTAAACGCCGTTTACAAAGTCGTTTACCCACTTTTATGATCATGGCAGATCTCTATGCAGTCGCAGGTATCTGTCAATCCCCTCCACCTTGCATCCATACCTACTCTCTATAGACTTCTGCCTCATCCCAATGGGCACAGGCGAACCGTCCGTTGCCGAGTACATCGCCGAGTGCCAACGAGTACTCGAAAAATCGGGCTTGACATACAGGGTATGTTCACATCCATGCTCCATCATGTCCCCTTGGCTGAGTCCGCGTTCTCAGCTACAGTGAGCCTTACATTCTCTTTCGGCCATCCTTAAATCTATGATGACTATGCACTAGTGGTTACGGAACAAACCTAGGTAAGGCTGTCTTGTTCTCTCCGTTTGCCAGCCATTCACTTGGATATCAGAGGGACCTTGGTCCAAGGTATCCCAAGCGATCCATGATTGTCACGCCGCTGTTCATACAAAGGGAGCGCCTCGTATCGCGACTGACATCCGCATAGGCACGCGCATCGATCGTGAACTATTTGGTGACGGTAACGACGGTAAAGTTAGGCGTGTCGAAGAAATACTGGCGCGCGATCAACAGTGAGCCCATGCCTGCGCAATAGAGATTTGTTGACTAAACACTGGTCTATGGTATGTTGTACATAGGAAAATTGGCAACGCCGAAGAGTCCACTAAATAGTTCATATATGTAAATTGTCCTACACAAAATATGTTTTACCAGGGCGACAAGACGTTTACTGAACAACAGCACGCTTATAGTTTAATAAACATGGTCCTACAGCACCATATGTGTATGTGGCGAACAACTACACTGCTGGGCTTCCATCCCTCTCTTCTCGTTCCCAATCCTTTATTAAAGCTGCACCAAGCGATTTTCCAAGGTGGAAAGCCAATGGAATGGGTACTGCATTTCCTATTTGTCGGACTTGCTATTATACAAGGCAAAATTTTAGACATGCTATCGACCTAAAACGGATGGCAAATACTGACATTGTTGACCATCTTTTGGGGCTCGCTGTCCACTGATTCAAAGATATAATGGTCTGGAAATCCCTGAGCACGCGCGCATTCACGAACGCTCATGATGCGTTTTTGCTAAGAAAGCTTCAGATATTTAATCTAACGAAGGGGTGCGGCATCCCACGTACAGATGGGTGAAGTAGCCAAGATTCTTTCGTGTTCGGCGCTGCGGTTGTCATAGCGCACTTGAATTGGGAAGAACCATCAAGCCTTCCATAGAATGCTACCATAGCAAGGCTCGATCAGGGTGAGGCTGTGGTGAATGCAGGAAATTGTTTACATTTGGCCGACTGCTTTGCTCCGGGCTTTGCGTGGTTTGGTTGTAGAGCCAGCGGCAGGTCTAGTGATCGGTATCGTTATAAATATCAGGTTTGGAGAGCAAGATTACATAAAGTTCACCTCTGTGGTTCGCCCATGGTTTCAATGGGACAGTTGTAGTCCTATGTTAGTGGGTCAGCGGCGAAATGCCACGGGGAACAAGGAAGGAACAAACGCTTCGACAAGCCTTGACGAGAATTTTCTTGTGTAATGGTGTTGCACCCCTTCGTCTGCTTTCATCTCTTGTCGCAGCCACTTTTGATAGCGGTTCATGGGTGCGGATAGATAGTTCGTGCCATCCGGGAAGCCGGGAAGAGCTCCGTTTTTGTGTCCGCCTTGAACAGCAGGGAACTGTAGTATACCCTGCACAACACGCTGTTTCACCTCTTTCCTGTCCCGCTCTTTGACTGGAATGGTGTCATGTGGATTGACCCTATTTTATTGGAGTGAGGTAAGAACACATAACGAGTGTAAGAAAGAATGTACCAATCAAACGGAGGCTGATATACAATTCAGAATGACAAGTAGGACTGCAAGCAAAGCTACTCACCAAATCACCGATAGCATCGTTGACAGTAATTGGAAGCAAAGGAGCACATTGATGATAGTCATCTGGATTTCGACTTCTCGATACAGGGAATAGGGATTGTCCGGTCGGGAGATTTGTGCGGTGCATTCCTTTAGGCCAAGCATACACCGGAATTGGGTATTCTGGGATTGTAACACCCCTCTTCGCGCCCCAGAAGATAACTCGACGACGACTTTGTGGTGCACCATATTGGCCAGCTTGGACAACCTTACAGCGGACCTGATAACTATCAAAAGCTTGTTCAGCGAAGAACAATCGAGTAGGGCAAATGGTATACCTACCCAAGAGCGATCAGTGAACGCATGATAAACTTGACCATTCCAGCTTGGATCCCACCCTGGAGGGAGCGCTTATTCTTGCCATACGTGCTGAGTGGGCGGTAGCTCAAAAGACCTGCGACATTCTCGAGTAAAAAATATCGTGGATTGTAATGCTCGACGTAACTAAGCATGTTACCAGGAAGAGTTGACCTATGTAGAAAGTAATTAGTTATGGCTGGTATTACTGGATGTGATCTTACCTGATATCGTCCGCTCGCTGGTCATGGTCATAGAAGGTTTGATTGAGTGACCATCCAGTGCAAGGGGGAATGGATCAAACGTACAGGATTATGGTTTGCATGACTGAAAGATTGACATGGGGGTCCTGGACGGCAACTTGTAAGACCATTGATTCAGAATCTATTGAAACTCATTACATACCACCTGAGATCATGTCGATACTCCCCTTTTTAGGCATTGCTGGAAGGAGTGTCTTGCCGTCGTTGGATAACAATGGTTTTGGTTTTTTGCCTTCTTCAGTTTCAATTGCATATTTCAACAGAAGGCTGGAATCTTGACAATACACTGTGGCATGTGGGTGATTTGACCTGGAAAGATTGGGAATCATTATCGGTGTCGAATGATCATATACTTACTGGTAAGTGGCTGCTGCAGATGGGGAAAACTCCACTGCATATTTAGTATTTACATAGCCAGACATGTTTAGCCCAGTTCCAAGGCCACCAGCCCCTGATGGAATAAGCCAAACACAGTTCGAAACATGCAATACCACCTACCACTAAATAACTCCAAGCAACTGATCGGACCGTTCCTTGCCAACAGACGGTTATCTCTGATAAGTTTTTGCTGCCGTGCATCATAGCAGTGTTCACAAATCTTCAGCATGGTCGTCATTGGGTGAAGATGTTTGTTGTTTTCCCATTCCTCCTGATTGAAGTAAAAGTGGTCATCATGTTTTACCCACTCGTGGATATCCTTCAAGTCTGTCAGTTGACGAACGTGGCAGATCCCATCAATCAGATGGAAATTCTCCAGTACCTCCTTCCTCGATGTTGCATAAAGACAACGCTGGCCATAGTGTTTAATTCCTTTAATAGATTTTTCATATCTAACACTTACCTCATCAGAAGGCAACCCCGCGCCTTGAGCATCTAAGTGGTGCAGTTGGGCCCGCTCAAAATAACGTACAGTTACTCTAGGCATCCCAGACTCTGCCTTTCGTATCTTGACTATCTGTGCGATTAATAAAAGACCGGTCAAGGTTGCTGGCCGAATGTAGATAAAATCATGCCGATGGAAATTTGATCCTTGGTATGAAAACTCCTGATAGGGCCCATTACCCCATCTCACTTGCTGCATATTCGTCTCTTCTTGCTTTTTCGCACAAGGTAGGCACAGCGAAACAGACAAAAGCCTTTCTAAGTCTTTCGGAGTCGGTATATCCAGGAAAGTTGAATTTTTTTCGTTATAAGTCAAACTAAGATGATCAACAATCCTAGCTGAACTACATGACAAGTTGGCACCCACCCGCAGTGGAAGTCATTCGCCTCAGGGTTCCCATCGTCAGGGATTTCAAGGTCCTCAGACCCTATCATAGTAATTCTGCATTTTTTGAAAATACTGGCGATTGGATTGCTTGCACACTCGTTGAGGAGATATAGTGATTTTGAATGTGCTGTCTCCTGCAGAATAGTTTTGGATCCAGGAAGGTACCACTGTCCATGGAACATCTTGACAGCTTTCCCATCCTGATATTCCTCGAAAAAATAGCAAATCTTACAAAACCTGAAGTAAATCAATGAAAGTTGAAGGAAGTTGCAATGGGAAACGTACCAGAGCCGGTTGGCATAGGAATTTGGTGATTGAGCAGCGGCAGTTTTTGCATTTTGAGATCGGCGCATATCTTCATCGTCTCCCGGGTTGACCATGACATCGTCACCAGCCTTAAAATTTTTGAATAACATATAAACGGTATGAAAAGATACCTACATAATACTCTACGCCATCCATGATGACACTGGAATAAATCTCGTTCTCATTCGGCGCATGACTCCATCGCATACTCGAGGGATCGTTGTGGTGAGCCTTGACACTGTCAATTTCAGTCGCAAGATACATATCATTAGGGGCTGCGCCAGTAATTTCTAATGAGCTTTTGAAGAGGTGTCGAGCAATGCTTGATACAACGGGTGTGACGACAGTTGTATTCCGGTGCTTCAGGACTTCTCGCTCCTTATTGAGAGATGGTTTATTCAATCGAGAAGCCTTAGATTTGCGTGGAGAGTAGCTGTCATCGCAGAAGTCGAGTTCAGAATTGTTGAAATAATGCTGAATTAGCGGCTGAGACTTGAAACGAATGTAATGGCGATTGCAGATTTCAGGTAGCGACACTAGCACATACGCTTTCTGAGGATGGCGTTAGTAACTGTGATAACTTATATCATTGTAATGTGAACACACCACTTCGTCTGACTGTACATCAGACTCCGTCAGTGCCCGCCCAAGCATAGTCAATGTTGCTAAAACGTCGTCACTCGCAGTAATGACATCCGGTTCAGCGTCATCCATTAGACTGGTGTCCAGGGAGCCAAGAAATTCTTCATAAGATGTATGCGGCTTGTCAATAAGCACTGTCACCATGAGGTGGAGAACACGATGCCGAATCCAAAACGGAATGAAGAGGGGCTGATACTGGTCAGAAGGAATGTCTAGGATGTACCATGCATACTGGGTGCGGATATATATTTTGCTAGGAAATAAAATAAGAGACACATTAGGCAAGTCGTAATACACACACCTATCGAGGGTGTCGGCTGTATCAGAGACCCCATGGATAACGAAGTCCAATATATTTGAAAGCTTCACACGTTCGAAGCCAAGTCCGTTCACTTCGTCTTCACTGTCTTCATTCGCCCCATCTTCGTTTCCCTCCAACCATGGTTTTGTCAGTCCAGATGCACCGAACTTTCTTATTGTGAACTCCAATTCTCCAAGTACAGCAATGGGCACAAGTTCATGAGTGTCAAAGTCATAGACTGCGAAATCGGTTAGGACGCGCACAGGAATGTCCTCTTGGCCTTTGACACTTCGCACAGTGTCGACAAGATCGAGAGGTGTCTCGCCAGGAATAATAAGATTGTCGTCCTCTAGAATTTCATCGTCAACAACTTCGTATGTAGGAACGTCTGTAATCTGGATCGTATCAATCGTTCTAATCGTCAAGGTCACAAGGTAGACAAACCACTCTCTTCTTCCCGTGACATAGTATCTGGTGCAACGTTGGAACCAGACGCCACTCTTGTTGCCAGTGCTTGCAATGGTTGTCGAGACTCATGATCAAATGAACCAAGAGTCAAGTCCGAGTCAGCTGCCAAAGTAGTAGGGAGACGAAGGCGGCCAGAACCTCGTAATGGGGTCCTTTCCATCTGATAGTGTATCAGGAAAGAGACCGAGATTCATAGACTAATGTCCTTACATTCTCAAAGTCGGATACTGTAGGCGAAATAGGTATGCCTAGTTGGGCCTCAAAATAGAATATTCAGTTTCTCAAGATGGAGAGTGTGAATAGCCTCTCACCTGTTTCGTAATTGGTACCAGGCCCAACATTGTCTTTTGTTTCTTCCTTGGGAAAAAGGAGTCCGGAGTGGGGGCTGGGTCCGCACATGTGGGAGGCACGATATTATACCAACTAGCCTTCCCTGAAAAGGGGGCGCGATTGATCTCGACAACAGGGACTGGTTGTCGCTTCATAATAAGTCTCCGACGCTTAATACATTCAATAATATGTTGTGAAGGGGTGAATTCAAGAATTCAAACACCGACAACATCTGAGTTGTCGCGTTCCTTTCCTTACCCCACAATGTCCCTTTCCAATCACGAGAATTCCATCTCATACGAGGACGAAAAAGGTGCGCTGACTACTGTCTTATCTGTCCACCAGTCACTGACTATATATATCAAGAGAGAATCACTGATTTTTTGTCTAAATACAAGGGACAAGAGAAAGACTTAGCTCAAGACTTCGCGAACATCGACATCTCTGCGCGGGGTGATGGGGCGGCAGAGCTAGTGTCATCAAAGTATATGGTCCAGCTGGTACGTGTCTACATAGTCTGAACTATGGTACACCGTTTATCATTCTTCAGCAAAGAGTCGCGAACCGTGACCAGCAGATGGTTGTTGTCGATCTGGAAGATATCTACATGGTACGCGTCTTTTCACGCGTTTCTAGGCTCTCCCTGACTTCTGCGCTTAGCATGAGAGCACTTTGTCTGAACTCGTCGCCCGTATTCGCAATAACACCCGCCGATATGTCATGTTGTTCAGCGAAGTTGTTGATAAACTTATGCCCTTGCCTACGAAGGATATCAGTGAGAAAGATGAAGTTATTGATGTTATTCTGCATCAACGCCGAGAGCGCAATGAGCAATTAGAAGGATCTTCTGCTAGGTTCCCCAACCACCTTCTCAGAAGATAGTGAGTTGAATGCACTTGCAAGTCTTTTTACACCACTCTAACCCTTGAAATAGCAATTTGTATTTCCAACCACTCAAAAGTGACGTTGCAATGGCTGTTCGAGATGTCAGAGGTATCAGCCTGGGTCACTTAATTACAGTTCGAGGCATCATTACCCGAGTATCCGAGGTCAAGCCTCTTCTCCAGGTCAACGCCTATACTTGTGATGTTTGTGGCTCCGAAACTTTCCAGGAAATTTCTAGCAAGTCGTTTTCGCCTATCTTGGACTGCCAAAACGAAAGCGAATGCAAGAAGAACGCGATTACTGGTTCTTTACATATGCAGACTCGCGCTTGTCGCTTTAGCCCCTTCCAAGAAGTCAAAATACAGGAAATGGTGAGTTTTCCAGATCTGCCTATTGTCACATCTGACTCGTTCCAGGCAGACCAAGTTCCTGTTGGACATATCCCGCGATCAATGACGGTGCATGTGCATGGTAGTCTTACCAGACAAATGAATCCTGGAGACGTAGTGCATCTTGGTGGAATCTTCCTTCCCATTCCGTACACTGGCTTTCAGGCCATTCGTGCGGGTCTACTAACAGACACGTATCTTGAGGTCCACCATATCTACCAACTCAAGAAACAGTACAGCCAGATGGAGATGACTCCTGAAATTGAGAGGGCTCTTGCAGAGCTGAGACAGGATCCAGCTCTTTACAATAAGCTGGCACAAAGTATCGCTCCAGAAATCTATGGACATGAGGATATCAAGAAGGCGTTAATCCTATTACTAGTTGGAGGAGTGACGAAAATTACTGGGGATGGGATGAAGATCAGAGGAGACTTGAACATTTGTCTGATGGGTGATCCTGGAGTCGCCAAGTCACAGCTACTGAAGTACATATCGAAAATTGCTCCTCGAGGTGTTTATACCACAGGAAAAGGATCTTCGGGAGTAGGTCTCACCGCGGCAGTTATGCGCGACCCTGTGACCGACGAGATGGTGTTGGGTATGTCGAATGACGTTTTGAAACAGTACTTTCGCTCATCTAAGCATGCCAGAGGGTGGAGCTCTTGTTCTCGCCGACAACGGTATCTGCTGTATCGATGAGTTTGACAAGATGGAGGAGACAGACAGAACCGCCATCCATGAAGTCATGGAACAGCAGACCATATCAATATCTAAAGCCGGTATCTCAACTACGTTGAATGCTCGCACCTCCATTCTTGCTGCTGCAAATCCCTTGTATGGGCGCTACAACCCGAAGGTCTCTCCCGTTGAAAATATTAACCTTCCCGCAGCACTGTTGTCGAGATTTGATCTTTTATTTTTAATCCTTGATAAACCATCCAGAGATGATGATGAACGGCTCGCCCAACATGTCACATATGTGCACATGCACAACTGTCACCCAGAACTAGAGTATGATGTTGTAGACCCTCTCATTATGAGGTATGTATTCTTGAATCATCACCTCTGCTAAGAAATCCTGTTCACTAGTGACACAGGCATTACATTGCACATGCCCGAAGCAAACGTCCAATAATACCCTCCCAAGTTTCGAGCTACGTGGTCGATTCTTACGTCCGGCTTCGTAAGATTTCTAAGGAGGAGGAAGAACAGAACATGTCACATTCATACACCTCTGCGCGAACACTCCTCGGTATCCTTCGCCTCTCCCAAGCTCTGGCACGTCTCCGATGTGCCGACGTGGTCGTACATGAAGACGTAGACGAGGCGCTCCGGCTTATGGCATGCAGCAAAGAAAGCCTTCAGGAGGATACTGATAAGGAATACGAGCCAGATAGATCTGTCCTTTCTCAGATCTTCCGTCTCATCAAGAACATGGCTACAACCGATCAGACACCTAAACCTAAGCCTCAAAGAAGAACGAAGAGATTTGGGAAGGGCCCGGGAGGGGAACGGGCCATGGATGTAGATTCTCCCGACGAGGAGGATGAAGATGAGCTGTCCTTGGTCGACATTCGTGCTCGGGTGGTAAATGCAGGGTTCACGGAGGCGCAGCTGATGGAAACAATTGCCAACGTGAGTATTTCTCCTCGTCGGAGTATAAGATGTTGAAAACCCACTGTCACATTTAGTATGAGGACCTTGATATCTGGATGCGCGTCGCCAGCGGCTCAAAATTGCGCTTTGTATGATTTAGAGGTACAGTATATCTTCTGTTACTAGTTTCTTATGTCGCTGTCAGTTCTTGCTGTAATCTGTAATCAGATATGATTAGTAGTTGTAACAATGTGGCCAACTAACAACCTTGGCCAGCATCTCCTCACTGAAAGCTCACACCTTTGTTAAATGCACTTTGAATGAAATAAACTGTACAAAAACGAAATAACTGTGAGGGCCGGCCATCCATATCTACGTAAATTGCTCTATGACGTATGCTCCCAGCTTCCACCACTACCGCTAGGGCTAGCTACTCGACTTGGAGTATCTCTTCGCTCATGAGATGTATCAGGTTCGTCGCGATATAAGGTTTGGGGGCGTGTTCCAGCACTTGATGGTTCATCGTCGTCTAAGAAACCAGAGTGGAATCCAAGTCCTGTGGAACCACGGTCATGTGGATGTGTACCTCTAAGGGCCGTCTCCTCATCATCGTTGTCCTCATCGTCGGACAACTCTCCAAACGCATCGTAGAGCTCTCTGGTAGGGCGACTCCCGCCTGATGCTATACCACCTCGCTGACCGGTCACAAGAGCCCTCATTGACATATCGTCTCCAACAGGTATAGTCGTATAATTAGAGAGACGGGTTTTGCGTCGGTGCCAGAAGAAGATACCCATGCCAATTCCGAAAAGTGCGACTGCCCCAATGGCACCGAAAAACCATTTTTGGTTAGCTATAAGGTTCGATAGACTTGGGAACCAACCGACATCAGCGGTAGGATGAGGGACGCTGGTTGGACCAGCCTGAGCAGAGGAGAAGGCGGGATTTGTATTTTCACCAGGTGCAGTACCATGGTCATCAGGAAGATGTGCCGTGGGTTTGGTGAGAACTTTGGACGAAATTGGTGTTGCTGTGGGGAATACAGGTTTTTCGATATGCACAGGGAGAACATTTTCAACGAGAGGGACTTCATATTTCACAGCCTTAGCAGGATCAATGGTGGTACCCCAGAACCTCATATTCCATCCTAAGAATGTACCATTACTGGTCTCTGGTGTGTTTTGATCGGTAACTCTGATCGTCCAGTCACCAACAGGATTTTCACCCCTATGTAAGATTCAGTATAGGATCAAGCCAATTAATAAAATCGGTAATTACCAATGCTTAATTGACATAAATGTCCATCCTGGGTATCCAGTTGTCGCTCGATCACCAACTCGTCTCTTTCCCAAAACACTCGTTATGCCACCTGGACTGGTGATATCTACCTCGACGTCTCCACGAGTTTTGTGGTTAATCCACACTTTGATAGTGATATGTTCTAAGGCTTCGAAGTTATGTGCCACAAGTAATTCCTTCGTGATGGATATGGTACTTTTGATACCACCCTCACCAATAAACTGGCCACCTGAGTAGTTCTCATCTGCATCCATAGTGCCACCCTGGAACTGTACGGCTGGCGTTTCCAACCATGCTTGAGGTTTAACGAGTTTCCAAGATTTAGCCGCTGTAACGTATCTCGCAGCATCGAGAACGCCGTATCCATATTTGTAACTGTATGATCTGCCAGTTGCTGTGAGGGCCCAATCTGGATCTTCTGGGTTGATCATGCGGGCACTTTCAACACATAAATACTGTATATCACGCCACGTCAAGTCAGGACTACGAGTTGCAGGTTAGTCCGAACTCTTTTTAAAAATATGGTGAAACAGAATTCACCGAGCCTCCAGAGCCAGAGCGAAGACACCAACGGCATTAGGAGCTGCAGCGGAAGTTCCGCCGTGAGATTGAGTACATTCGTTTTTCCCCTTATCTGTGGTAACCTATATAACGTTTGGTCAGGATGGTAGGTTGCAATCGAGACTAAGAAATGACTGACGATGTGCTTGCCACTACCTGAACTGTAAGCAACCACCATATTTGCTGCACACGGCTCTGAATAATATGGGTGGAGTCCTTTGTAGTCGACGGCGGACACCGTGACCGAATAGATACTGTTTGTGTAGCCGTCAAAGTTGCATTGATCACCGCTCGCGGCTCCATTACCACTGGCGAACACGAAGATAGAACCTTTCCCACCCCTACCGTTATTAATTCCATTGACAACTGCCTTCTTGATAAGATACCCTGGTTCTTCCATGGACTGCCCGTTGTCAGGAGGACCCCAACTACAGCTATAGATGGAAACGTTGTGGAACCCGTAATTGAGAGCAGAAGCCTCATCTACGTCAGATATGGGTCCAGAGAGAATGCGTACGCCTGCGACTTTCGATTCGTAGGCAATCCCAATTCCACAAGCATCGTTCTTTACGGCGGCAATTTGCCCGGCGCAACGCGTCCCATGGTGATCATCAAACTTCTTGGGAGTGGGTAATAATTCATGGTCATTGAAATCGTATGAATCTTCGGCATCCTGTACAAAATTGGTTAATACAGACTGACAACAATTGAAGTACTAGACTTACAAAGTTGGCTTTAAGGTCTTCGCTAGTATAGTCTAAACCATCGTCCACGAGTGATGATATGACACCTTTGCCAGTGAACCCCATATCCCATACTGGGGTTACATTCATCATATGGTCTACAAATTCATCGTTTACTAGGTGCCATTGTTGGGAGAACATGGGATCTGATATTCCAAGACGAGCAGCCACTTTTTCGGAGGAAGAATCATCCGGTGGTCGGATAGGTGGCGGTGCTCGTTTAGTTCGTTGGCGAAGTATTTGCCGAGATAGATATCTCGTCGAGGAAACAACCGCTCTGGCACGAATGACTTCTTCTGAGCGTTGTGCGAGATGTACGCTGTCTGCAGCATTGGCTATTGTACGGAAAGAGTTGAACAAGTCGATGACAGGATCGGGATCAGCGCTGCTACTTCGTGCGTTCAACTCGGGTCGCCTCGCTCTAACTAACCATGTATTTGGAATTTGCCCAGCTGGTTCCACAAACTCGACATTAAGAGCTGCGATAACTTCGCCTATGGATGTTCCCTTGGGGTCGAGTTCAAGAACATAATAGTTGTGGGTGAGATATGAGCGTTTAGCAGGAGTGAGCGCAAGTGCAGAATGTTGTAGTATAGCGAGAACAAGCGACCATGGTAGCTTCATTGAAGAAGCTGGCGGCAAAAGATTGTAAAGTACAAATCGACGTTGGCGTTCGCTGGAAAGTTGATGCACAGTGCACATGTCCTAACGAGCTCGGCATATGCCGTCCGATTTTACTCCGTTTGATTTCGTATGCATCTAGTCTATAAAGAGCCTCAAAGATTCTCTAGCATGTTTAAGTGGGTGTCTAATGGTATCATAGGTGATTGGTTGCTTTATGGTACTCATGCACCTTCCCAACTGCCATCACCACCCACTCGGGTACTTGAAGACTGCGAATTCGTCACAGGTTTGCTCAGCAGTGGGCCGACTGTTGTTGTATCTTCAGGCTCGTCCCGATATTTCGCAGTGTGACCTGTTGCTGCTGTCGATAGGTCGTCATCATCGAGGAAACTAGAATGGAATCCCAATCCCACCGACACCCGATCTTGAGGGTGTCGCCCTGCAGAGGGCATCAAACTCTCAGGCTCTGGACCATATCCCCCGCCAAGTGTCGACATCGCATGAGTGTCGCCAGGAAGTACCGAGTAGTTCTTCCTCAGGTGCACTTGACGCCGCCGGAAGAAGATTCCTCCTGCGATGAGGCCCACCAGTGATACAGCAGCAAATCCACTGAAGACGGTCTTGTGGGAAGAAACGAGATTCAACGCCGCGGAGAAGAAATTGTTGTCTACTTCTGGCATAGTGCTTCCTGCTGGTGCCGCAGGCGTTTTAATAGGAACGTGTGTCGATGAAATGGCTGTCGCCTCGCTTTCAACAGGAAGGAAAGCGGTTGGTTTGGTGTGTTCATTTGTGACACTTGGAATGTCCACAACTGGCCTATGAGGATCATTGATGGATGGTAGAACGTTATCAACGACAGGCACTTCGAATTTTTCAGCTTTTGAAGACTCAATGGCGGCGCCCCATAGCCTCATCTTCCAGCCAAGAAATTTACCGCTCTCTTTGGGCGAGTCCTGGTCTGATACTCTGATTGTCCAGTTACCAATAGGATCCTCACCCCTGATGAAATATGAGCGGACATTCAGACTAAAACTAAGAGAGAGGACTGACCAATGCTTTATGGACATGAAGACCCACCCAGGGAAGCCAGTCTTAGCATCATCCCCGCTCCTTTTCTTACCTAAAACACTCTTGATACCCTTCGGGCTGATGATCTCGACCTCGACATCCCCACGTCGAGTGTGATCAATCCAGACCTGGATATTCACATGCTCGAGCGCCTCAAAATTGTTCTCCTTTAGCATGTCCTTCGTAATTGTGATTGTATTTGTCACACCAGCAGGACTGATTGCTATACCACCCGAGTATTTCTTGGCGACATCCATCCTCCCGTCTTCAAGTTGAATAGTGGGAGTCTCGAGCCACGCTTGAGGCTTGACTAGAGGCCATTTCTGCGCTGCTGTCACGAACTTATGTGCATCAAGTGCACCAAACCCGTACTTATAGCTGAACTTTTTGCCAGATGCAATAGTCTCCCAGTCAGGGTCCTCAGGGTTGACCATCTTAGCAGTTTCGATACAGAGGTATTGAATGTCACGCCAAGTCAACTCCGGGCTATGTTTTTATTTGTATTAGATGTCTCTCAAAAGGAACAATTTTGTACTGCGACACACCGAGCTTGCACTGCAAGTACAAAAACTCCCGCTACATTTGGAGCGGCAGCTGAAGTCCCACCATGGGTAGTTGCGCATTCGTTCTTGCCTTTGTCAGTCGTAACCTGAATATAAATGTTCAATATAGGCTCCGGTGAGAAAAAAGAATTACAGACAATGTATTGGCCTCCTCCTGAGCTATAAGCACTAACCATGTTCGCAGCACAGGTCTCCGAGTAATAGGGGTGCTCGCCTGTGTAATCGAGGGCCGACACAGTGACAGAATAGATACTGTTCGTATACCCATCATAATTACATTGATCCTCGTGTCCTCCGCCATTGCCACTGGCAAAAACAAAAATAGAGCCCTTGCCATTACGCCCGTTGTTAATCCCGTTGACAACCGCCTTTTTAATGAGATAAGACGGAGATCCCATGGCTTTACCGTTGTCTGGGGGCCCCCAGCTGCAGCTGTATACGGACACATTTTGGAAGCCGTAATTGAGAGCAGTAGCTTCATCAACGTCGCTGATAGGTTTGGACAAAATTCGAATGCCAGCGATTTTGGATTCGTGGGCGATACCGACCCCACATACATCGTTCTTTGTAGCAGCAATCTGACCTGCACAGCGAGTTCCATGTCGATCATTCGATTTCTTGGGATAAGGAAGAGCCTCGTGATCATTGAAATCGTAAGAGTTATCGGCGTCCTATAATCATATATAAGCATAAGGGGTCAACAAACAAGGTAGCTGTACGTGCGAAATTTGGTGATAAATCATCGCTGGTGAAGTCCAGACCATCATCCACAACGGCAGAGATCACACCCTTACCGGTGAATCCCATCTCCCACACAGGTGCAACGTTCATCATATGGTCTGGGTAAGCATCGTTAACTAGATGCCACTGCTGAGAGAACAGGGGATCTTTAATGCCGAATCGTCCTGCCACATCCTGCGCGTTTGCAGGGCGGCGTATGGGCGGAGGTGCCCGTTTGCTCCGCTGGCGAAGTATTTGTCTTGAAAGGTGTCGGACGGAGGTGACAACTGCAAGAGCTCGCAGATCATCTAATGACCGTGTAGACAGTTGAGAGGCAGCTCTGCCACGTAGCATCCGGAATTTCTCCAAGACAGGATCATTGTGGTGATCTTCAACTCCGCGAGTAGCCAAGCCGGAGGGCATTTCAGTACGCACCAACCAGTGATGCTTTAGGGACCCAATCTCCTCAACCTTTTCAACCCCCAACGAGTGTATAACATCGTCTAGCGATGCACCCCCATATGCCCCTGGAGAATATTCCAGCGCATAGTAGAAGTGTGTATCATATGAGCGCTTTGCAGGAAATGCACCAAGCGCAAACTTGGGTACGACGAGGAGGGATACGACCAGCGTCCAGGAAAACAGCATTGTACTACAATGTCAAGAGTTGAGAGTGCTCTGAGCCTTGTTTTTATCCCACTTCGCTACTTAACCAGAGTCTCATCAAAGATGCGGCTGTGCATGATGAAACAAGTGAGCCCGCCTACTGTTACCAAGTCCGCAATAGGGTTCCGGTAATAACCTCCAGGGTTAGTAACAGGGAGATCGTCAAGAGGGTTTGTAGCAGGTGCCAGAAACAGGTTAATAGTGAGTCAGTACTTTATTACGAGACCTGAAATGATATAACGTAAGTTTCCAGTCCAGATGAAAATGCGGGTAATTTCAAAAAACATCTGCCCCAATCTGCGGCTGTGCAGTCATGTGATCTTATCGTAGCGGTGCCAACGCCAGTCCCCGACTCGATGCAGGTTCAATTTCTGCTTAGTGCAAAATTTACCAAGTTGTTAAGCAACCACTACTTAGACGGTACTGTAGGTACTATGCTAAGTTAAAATACATATTCATCTTCGGTCAGCAAGGGGGCCTGTCTCTCATTATCAGCCACAGGCTCAGGCTCCGTTACTCCCAGACTAGTGATGTACCAGGACCCGGGAAGCTCCCCTAAGGGTTTGTCCGGATTTTACCGTATTTTAGGGCTCAAAAAAGGCTATTTCCTTGTCCGGATTTACCATATTTTAGGCCCTACAGTACATGGCAAAAAGAACGCAATCACTGTCTGAAATTACCATATTTAAGGCCTCATATGACAGAAAATCTTACCCATTAGGCGCCATCGGAGACCTATCAGAACTGCAGATGAAATTTGAAAAACATTCCTCAGTGCTTACTTCCTCAGATATTGCTACAAATCTACTTTAGCTTTGGATGGACGTCGACATCAGTCAAGGTAGTATCAATGTACTTTGACGGCCAGGGTTGTGTAAAATTCGCAACATTGAATTCAACTTCAACAACTGCCAAGCACTGATTGAACCAAAGCAAAAGACTCCCGGGACTGTCATAAATGCATTCGGCACGGTTCTTCAACGAGATACCAAGGCACAGACTAGCGCAGACTGGTGCATCTTTTCGACATGGCTAGGGGCCTTAGTAGAGCATCAGATATCAGAACAGGCAGTAGGGACCATTGACCAACACATTCAACTAGTGGTGAGCATTGCTTTCATGAGATAACAACTCATATTGTATCATTAACATGGACTCACATTGTGAAAGTATCCTGAAGATACTCCTGAAGCTTTACAGGCTCGCAGCCGCTGGCTGTTTCCATTATGTGGAGGAGATCCGTTACATTGGGTACTTGAATGGGTTGATTATGGGGCACTCTTGATAAATTTTTGATAGTATTTCTGAGTTGGGATCAAGTTCATGGGCAGAACCTATGAGACATCATTTAAATTCATCAAAAACTCTGAGTCTATGTTAACTCAATTGAACACATAGCTTTTGCTGAAGGTTATTGACAAGGTTAGAATGTGAACGGGTGCCAGCAAGATTGAATGGAACTGTGGAGCATGGCAATGTTACCAGGGATACCTGCAAACGAAGCTTCTCATTGGCTCCTCATTGGTCAGGCCTTGGATGCTTCCATAGAGAATGGGCAGCCAAAAAAGAATTGTGAGCTATGCTGGTTAGCACTGGCACAGTCTTTGAAACTATTTATCCCACCCAGAGGTACGCAGACCCTATATCATTCTCTAATACCTGCTCATTAGAATCCACAGAACTTCCAAGCTTGGCTGCAAAAAATGTAAACGATATTTTCCCAATGCGGCTTGGAAGTTTCGCCATCTTTCAAACACGCAACCGTATGTATGTTGGCAAAATTCTAGACATGTATAAAAAGAGTGCAGGTGGCCGGTATGGCTCCATAAAGAGTGTAGGTAACACATCCTCACTGCAGGCTCTGTCTGTACGGGTCTACCTCTCTTTCAGTTTGGTCAGTTTTCTTTGGCATCGTCAAATCTCCATGGATTAAACACAGTTCTAGCTTACCTCTTCGGAGGATGAAGATACTGAGCTAGTAGCTCCTTTATTCTTAGGAGCTTACCTCTCCTACCATCTTCATACCTATGCTCACATTGACTCACTCTTATATCATTTGGGGCTAGGTGTCCTTACAGCACTTGGGGAAAGTACTGATCTAAAGAATACACTCAGGTTAGACACTGACTCACAGAAGCACTGGGTCTCTTTGGCTAGGAAGAACGTATCCATGAAGCTACCAAAGCTCATGATACGTTTGCCTGGGCAGAAGTTGACAAATTAAAAGCTCAGAACATGTTTTTTTGCATGTTAATTAGTCACATGAATGGTCACATGTGAATCACGTGTATATAGCCTTGTCTGACTTACCATATTTGAGACCCAAAAGTTACCGTATTTGAGGCCTGTTTTGGGATATTTTTTTAGACAAACCTATAGGGGAGCTTCCTGGGTCCTGATGTGCCAGGCTTGGCCCAAAGCCTGAAATTGGCCAAGGCCAAGCTGATTTGGGCTGAGCTGTGGTGAGCTGCTAGCCAGGCTTCTAGTGGCCTACAGCTCAGGCTCATATTTTGAAAAGCCTGAAGCCCAGGCTTGAGCCATGGCATTGGGTGGCTGACTTTGGTCTCCAAGCGGTCAGAAAATTGTACAGTTGTGAGTCAAAAAGGTAATTGGAGGCAACTATTTTAACTTGTTGAACACTAATGCCGCCAACTTCTCTGGACAGTGACGTTGTTTTTCTGCAGCCTCGTCTACCTTCACATTGCCCCAACCTTCTGACACGGCCATAATGTGTAACTAGTGATAATTCTGGAACAGGTCAGTAGCAATATGCATTCATCAGGAAAAACCCTTTAGCTTTCACTGACTTTGAGAAACATGGCATCTTTAGGATGTCTTCAGTACTCACAAAGCTTCTCAAAGTATCTAGGATACTAAAAGATTACAAAAGCTACTGAAAGCTACCTGGAATATTAAAGAATTACAAAAGTGACCCAGTGCTTACTACAATTCTATTCAATTGCAAAGCCTATTTAACACTACTTTAAGAACAAGTGATTTACTAAGGCAAATAAAGTAACCATTCTAGTGGCTTTTGGAATGAAATCCTGGACTTAGAATTTTTTTGATGGACGTAACACAAGGTTAAGCTTACCCAACGAACCGTTGACCTCTCCAGGTCCCAACGACCAACATTGAACTCCGACCCAGGCCGACATATCCACGAGGCTCTCAAGTTCTATCCCGAAACCTAGTCCGAATCAAGAATCGCTACGCACAACGCGACTCTAACGACGACTGGCAGTATTTAGAATCAAGAGCAGGATCGATATTAGCGTCATCACCAAGAGGAGTACCAGTACTACAGGTCAAACCACCTGAAGAGACGGAACCCGAAACAGAAGACGAACAGGCACTCAGTGACGATCAAGGGTCACCTGATCAAGAACTAGAAAC